>WEKX01000079.1:187867-220706 GCA_013390025.1 Pitta sordida | reverse complement strand
AAGTTTTGCAGGCTAATGAGAGGCATTTGTTGTTCCCTGTCTCATCTCCTATGCAAACTAGATTGTTCTGATGGGATTCTGTTTGGTTTATGCTTTTAAGGAATGAGCTTCTAGGAGCAGACAAGAGAAATGAAACTGAGCTTTAGCTGGTTTCTTAGACGGGTTTCTTCTGCAATACCCAATTAAAATAAGAAATGGGTTCCCCCCCCCCCCCCACCTTGCTTTCTTCCGTTTGTTACTTTGTCACATTCTTCCTTTTAAAGTGGCAGTTATAATTACAAAGATGTACATGTAATCAGACTGAAAACTTTCAGCTAAATGGAGTCCCAGAATTAGACTAAATGCAGAAGATGTCACATGATGCTAGTTTTACTATATTTTAATTTTGTTTTAGATATTATTTTGGGTAGGTTCCTTGAAGGTTATAAAATCATTAAATCTTTAATCTAAAATTGTGATTATCTAGGAGCAGAATGACAGGAAGTTATTCTATCTCAGCAGAATTACATGAATACGTGGATTGTTATTTAATTAAAAACGTGTGTCAAAGCTATGTTGCAATATATGAAGTTATACCATCAGTGTTCAGGATAAGTAAAATATGTACACTGTGTATTTCTTTTCACTTTATGGGACAATAATAAACCTTTATCTAGGTGCAAATCCAACCTCCTGCCCTCCTCCATTAGTAATATGTAAGCCTTTATTGTCATTTCTTCTTCCTTTCTCTTTACCTCTGCATTTAAACATGGAGCTGCACTGCGGTGTTCCAGTTGGGTTTTAATTGGCTTTATTATCTATTGTGTAGGACTTAATCAACTCTATTGGATGTTATCTGCAGGTGCCTACAGTAAGGGCATATTACATTGATTTTTCATTTTTCACATCAAACTCTCGGCATACATACAGTTGTTGCCGTGTTTGCTATTGACAGCAGGGTTATTTACAGGCACTCAATCAAAATGTAGCATAGATCAGAACAATTACAAACTCCATAGTATAGATTTATTAGACAGCAAATAAGAAAATACTAACTTGTGGCAGCTGGCTATCCAAGATAAATGATGCAGGGATGTGAAGAGCTTGGGAAAAGAATTCCGCTTCAGTGTAAGAGTCGTCTGGCTGAAGGAGAATGACCTCCAAGGATCTGTGGTGATGAGTGCAGTGAGATGCTGCCTTTTCCTTGTTGTGAATGTTCTTATGCGAGCAAGTATTTGATTTTTTCAAACTGCAGAACAACATATGATGATGGTTTTCATGATGAAAAGTTTACCAAACCTGTAAACCCAGTTAAATTCCACAGGTAGGGCACTTTGTAGGTAGATGAACCTGCAGGTTTTGGCTGGGGTAGAGTTAATCTTCTCTACAGCCGAGTTTTGCAGTTATTTTTTTCTGTTGCTGAACACAAAGTGGATTGATTAGAGTCACATGGCTGTTTGGGAGTATAGCTGTGTTTTGACTGAAGAAAAGAGCTGTAATCAAGCAGGCTGCCAGTAGAGGCTTAAGAAATGCTCCAAACAGTCTCGTATTTGTGATTTTCTTTCTAGGCCTAGCTCTGTCCGTTTAAACAGTGAATAACTTTTCTCCTGCTTTAAGGTCTTATCAAGCTTGGAGAGGTTTGGAATGGTTTAAAAGCCAGGATTTCCATAAAATCACCCGTTTCAACTGACTAAAATACGAAAGAAAAGTATTTCGATAATATGTAAAGACTTGCTTGGCTTGATTAGGCATCCAGCAAGGATTTTTTTTTCTTTGAGATATTTTGGATGCCAGTGAAATTCCTTGGAAGGAAGTCAGCTTTGCCTATGATTCTATGACAGTGATTTTCCTTTGTCTTTGAAAGCACATGTGTGCAGCTGAGTGCTGTCTGGCCCACATACTTGATGGCTGGCATCTCTCAGGAGGTTTTACCTTACATCTTTTAGAGGTGCACTCTTTCTACCCAGTCTCTTTGCAGGAATGCTGAAAAAGAAATCTGTTTCAAGCTCCATTCAGTTAGAGAGATCAATGTTGGGGATGTTTCCCTGGTTTAGAGAAGCCACTGGTCTCTGCTTGCTGTATATACCCTTGAACAGTGTTAAGTGTTGGGATGCAGCAGCATAATGCATTACTCTTGCTGATAAAAAGCAGTGCAATTTATTGCTTAAATGGAATTTGAATAACACTGTTGAAATCGATAGTAGCTTCTTATCCATATCAAGATAATTGATCTTTTTGAAGCTCTTTAAATACAATGAACATTTGATTGTGTTTCCTTCCGTTGCTCAGCTTAGCACTTTAACATAGTAAAATTAAATGTTGCTTGTAAAATGAGTGTAACATTCAGTGGGTTTTACTTCTACAACAGTTCTTTGGTCTGTTTTAGTAGATTAGCTATAAATGAAGATGAGACATGCTGCTTTGAAATGGGCAATACAGCAAGCACTTCTCTTTGCTGTATATGGAAATCAGTTCCTTCTGTGGCCTCTGGTCACTCTACAATATGCACTTCAAACTCCAGCATTATTGTCTTTCTTATTTTCTGACATTAGTCAGATACCGTTCTTAGTCCCTCTGTCTCTATCTGATCTGAAACTTGAAGTTTGGAATTGGAGATGGAGATTATCTCTTCTATTTCAAATATATATGTACATCTTAATCCTGCATTGACCCAGAAATGTGCAGTTCACTGCATAAGCATGTTAGAAGCATGAAGCAGAAGTAACTTGGGAGATTGGTGAGAGAACAAGTTTTCAGACTCTCTTTTCCCTGTGATGATACCATAAAGAAACTGCTTCAGCCTGTGTGTGATGGATGCCAGCCTCTTCCCACTCACAATATTAGTTCCTGCTTGGGTATAATGAAGTACAGGATAAGGATTTGTTCTGTAACATTGCTAAGAGGCAGCTTTTATTGTATTTCCTATTTCTTGTAGTATTCAATATGTTCTACAAGTTTTTAACTGTTAGGACTCTTGGAGAAAATCCCTCTTATTTTGTTTTAAGGTCTGAATTTCCATTTAATTTGTTTTTGTGTATACTGAACATCAAAGTTTGGGGTTGTGTATCAGTAGAGCAGAGGGTACAGGTCTTTGAAATTTTCAGTGGATCATTTCCCATAAACAGCTTCCAGGGTGAATCTGTCAGAATTTCCCGCAAATAATGTATGCATAAGAGAAGGATGGAACTTCTTGCAAAATATATTTACTTAGAAGTGTAGACAGTGTCAGTCAACAAGTAAATAAAAAAAAAAAAAGCTGAACTTAATTACTCACTGGCAATTGTTGAAGGTCACTGGGTATGGCAGTGGGATGCTGTGGATGAGGTTGGACATGTTTTAGGAGGTGCACATAGAGATCTGTCTGAGCAGCTCTAAATTGAAATGTTCAGCACTCAGTAAGCCACAAGCAAGATCAGAAGGCTTATCCTGTTGCCTTCTCTGGCTCATCAGGCTGAAAGTCTGTTAGTTAAAATATGAATATATCATATTCACACATATCTTTATACAATGTGAATCTCCTCAGTGGCTGGTCCCTGCATCCCCGGTCTCCCAGCACCTGGGTGTATGAGCTCCCAGGGCCCACAGTCCCACTCTGTTTACTAGTACAGATCCAACTGGTCATTAAGGAAATGTCCTTCTACAACTGAGGAAGCTGCAAGAGCTTCAGGCTGCTGAGTTCAGAGGAAGGCTGTCAAGCTGATGTTGAGGCCACACAGAGCCAGCAGAGAGCTGGTGGCCTGTCGCTGGCTGAGCTGTGCTTACTGCTCTGCAGGGCTACACAGTTCCATCTAAAAGGTAAGTTCAACAATATATTTCAAAATTATATTTTAAGAAAGCCTTTTTTGTTGGAATCGGAAGATTTTGCCCAGCAGTGTCCCGTTGCACACAGTAGTTCCGCTCAGGCATATTAAAATGTGCTGAACTTGCCACGGTAATTTGGCAACAGCTTTCACTAAAAGCAGATTCCTTGAAGGTGCTGAGAACTTGCTCAGTGTTTTACCAGCATGGATTATTTGCTCTTCCACCAGCCAGTCCTACTGCAGCTCTTTGTTTAAGCTTACATAGCGAATCCGGCATGACCTACGCAAAGCAGTTTGCTGGGTGATGATGGTGATGATGAGCTTTCCTATAAACAGGAAAAAACAGCAGTTCTGAGGGTTTTTATAATGTTTATCAGTAGGAAAACAGAAGTGGCAATAGCTTTTAATTGCCCAATAATTTTATTATTCAAAAGATGGAACTTACAGGAAGCAGCTGCAGTTGTAACTGAACCAGCTCCTTTAATGTGTTCCTGTTTTTTTTGTTGTATTATATTATTTAATGGTGATAAGCTGCTGGATTCAGTCAAATTTTGAAGTACAATATGAGTTGGATTTATCAAGCTCTGTGATGAATACTCCACTACTCTCACTGAAAGACACCTTTGTGTATTTGGTGGTTCTGAATTGTCTTTAGAAATCCCATTCCATATATTAAATCAACTTTCATTCTTTGTTCTCTCAGCACACAAGAATTTTAAGATTCATAACCTATTTCTGTTTGGTTTTTCTCCCTTTGTAGTTTTTTCACCTGCGTCTGTTTTTATTCAGTGTGTAAGAAAATGCAGCCTCACAATGAACATGCACTCTGAATTAATTAGCTACTTTCTGCAGGTACAAATAAATGACAGCAAGATCAAAATGAAGAGAGAAACTGGGAGGACTCGCTGCTGTCACACCTGTAGTGTTAGTGTGTCTAATTTTAAAATATGTTTTCAAAGGTACTATATGTAGTTCTGTACTGCTGAATTCTATCCATTGGCAGTGTCACTGCTCTTCATGTGGCCAGGTCCCACACCACAGAGTTGCCCCTGAGGGTCTCACTGAACTCAAAGCTTATATATGGTTTCCTTTAAGCATCAGATCATGTTTGAAGGCTTGTAAACAGCTATTGAGCTGATGTGACTAATAGCATAGAACTGACTCATCGCAGATGACCAGCATTGCCTGTAGACCACGAATTCCCCTCAGCACTTCGGAATGGAATGTAACTTGACCTGCTTAAAAGCAAAGCACTGAGGTGCCTGTTAATGTGCATGGCCATAATTCACTCCCAGTCTGACAGTTGCTGCCTGATGTCAGGAAAATGTAGCTGCTCCCTGTGTGATCATGGATGACTATTTGTGAGAGAAGCAGAATTTGGTGGAGCTGTCTCATTCAGCACAGGCTAAAACAAGAGTCTAGTGTTCTACCATGCTTTTTGGAGATTATTGGTAATTGTTCTGATTTGCTGGCCTTATCTTGGTGAAAATCCCATTTGGTACAGTCTTAATTCACAGCTGGAGTATGGAAAAGTTCAATATCACCTGCTGCAGACCATGCATGTACTACATTAAAAGCTTAAATATAAAAGACGAGAAAAGGAATATTTTAATTTTCTTATCCTGATATAGTTACGAATTTATTACACCACACCCACGCACTCCCTTTGTGTTCACACTTTACAGAGCTTAAAACTTTGTGTGGTGGTATTTTTATGGAACGTGGGGAAGGTAACAGTTAGACATGTTCTTCCACCAACTCACCTGAGTTCCACATTAAATTTGAATAGGACTCCAGAGAGATACGACTGTGCTTTTGTTAGTCTGGACAGGCAGTTATAAACCACTGTTGTAATTAAATTTCTCTTTTAATTTGAATGGCAAAATTAAACAAATATTTTCCTTTGGAGAAAAGTAACAATTTGATGTTAATTGCTTCTATCTGTTTCTCAGCATTGTCAAATAACTTATTGTAGAAGCTACTTAATATTTCCAGGAGAATGCCACATATTGCATAACTTATTTCCTTTGTTGGTTATTTTGTTTGATAGTTAAACGGTAATTGGAATGAAAGGAATAAAGAAGCACTTGTGGGTTGGGAATCACTCGAGGGATTGAGAATCTAAAGCAGAACAATGATTTAACAATTTTTCTTTTGTTAAGCTTTTTCTTTTCATATGTGAATTACGAGCAAGTAAGAGAGATTGTAGAGAGAAAAATAAAGGGAGAAGGCAGAACTCATTTAGATCAAACTCACTGTGCCTAATAAGCAGCCAGAAAAATCTACCAACTGTCTAATCTTCACAGTTTGTTCCTAGCCTTCCTAGATGTTGTAGAATTCACAAAATCATTCTGAGAAAGGAAATTAGCCTAATAAAAATGAGAAAACACAGAAACAAAGCCCAAGATTCCAAGAGATGTGTGGCTTCTGGTTACTATGGAAGGGACAATCATTAGAAAAAACAGGAAAAGAACAAACATCTGCAGTAGAGATTTCCTGGAATGAAAAATATTCTTGGACAGCCACATTATTGAATTTTGCTACTGTAGAACATGNGTTGCCTTCTAAATGATGCTTCCCTTGCAGTTCTGAGCTTGTTAGTTAGAAAATAAACCCTTTATGTTCTTTATTTATAGTTTTGCCTTGCTTCTTTCGCCTGTGACCAGTTTTATTTTATTTTCCAGTTTTATTTTCCAGTTTGTTTTTTTTAGTTTTCTCCTTCAGGAGAAGTTGGGGTGGGTCTCTGGCATCCAGCCAGGGTCAAACCACGACACTTGGATAGCCACATTATTGAATTTTGCTACTGTAGAACATGTTAAAAGACATACCAACTCTAAAGCATCCATCCGGAATATACAAGGTATTTACATGTGTAAAATGTCTGTAAATATTTATTTTCAGATTCCCACTATCAGCAGAACACAAGTAAATAGTAAAAGGCAGTAGAGCTGATCACTTACAGATATTTAGGTATTGTGTGTATATGTCATGTTTTAGCAGTGGCTGGGCAGTAGGCAGGAAGGTCTCACTTTCCTTGTCCTGGCTGCAGGGGTTTGAGGCAAGGAAGGTGTGCTCAGAGGAGAAACTAGTTATTTCCCAGTCAACCACAACTCAACCCCAAGTGTTTTCCTAGAGTAAAGGCTGGAACTGGCAGAGAGACAGACACAGGGTAGGCTGTATTTAGGAATCCTAGCTGAAAGACCCCAGTGAGAATCAGAACTGTTTCACCTCAAGGCATCTTGGAACCTCTAGAGAGTTTCTGAGCCAAGAGTTAGAGAATTATGAATCAAGTGTTTTAGTGGAGGCAAACTGTGTGTATCTCTGAGGAGAAGATGGACTGTCAGTGACATGTTAACCTATTCTGACGTTTCAGCAGGAATCCAACCAGTGTCGTCTCTTTTTTGGGAGTGCAAAGTGAGATTTTTTTCCTTTCTGTCACAGTTTAAGTCTCTCCTCCCTGCTGAATATGTGCTGGTTTGTGAAACCACACAGCTATGTTGAGAAAAAGAAGTAGAGATTTTCCAGTTTACCATAAAAGCAAAATCATTGAACATATTTTTCACTTAGGAAAAAAGCATTTCCAGCTACTTAGTGGTTAATTGTTTAGTG
The DNA here is from genome assembly GCA_013390025.1 of Pitta sordida. NCBI lineage: Eukaryota > Metazoa > Chordata > Aves > Passeriformes > Pittidae > Pitta > Pitta sordida. Next base: position 213,318 of record WEKX01000079.1, on the reverse strand, counting down.
TAAAAAAATTAAAAAATAGAGTTAAAATTCAAAGGAAGATATTGCGTCAAAGAGGTAAAATGTAGATATTGCACTCTATGACATATCTGAAGTGCTCTGTCTTTATTTCAGTGTTCTGAAAATGAATAACCCCAAATTTTTTGGTGTGTGTGACTTTTCTATTAACTGAGTTCTGTCAGTGTGATAAACGAGTAAAATTTTGCCGGAGCATTTTTGCATCTTTCTGAGCCATGAAAGATGTGACTGGTTTTCTTTGTCCACCTTTATTCTTAATAGAGTTTTGGGCAGTAACTGATTATAGTTCTTACTTCTGAATGCCTTTTTAATGTGACTGGAGGCAGGCACTTTTTTAGGGCAATTGGTTCCTCAGGTTGTGTTTCCAGCACTGAGCTATTGCCAGGGTTGTGTTTGGGTTCTTTTGTTCTTTCATTGCTTTGTTTATTTTCAAATTTCCCCTTGTTTTCAGGAATGTAAGCTTCTTGCACATTTTCTTCAAGGGCAATATGATGAGATGACCATGAATACAAGCTTAGGAAAGAAAGCTCTTCAATCCAGAGAATATGTCAGTTCATGATGGAATATGCTTTGAAAAATTCATAAAACTACTCTTGTTGCTTTTGTTAACATTCTTCCAGCAGACCTTGTGTTTTCAACCTGGTTTTCCTACATGGTCTGATATATGAAGAGCAGTCAATGTTCTTTCTTTATAAAGCTCTGCTTTATGAAAAGGCAAAACCAAGCAATCCTTACCTTTCTCTATTAAAAAACCCCTAAACAACCAAACCCAAACTGAACAAAACAGAAGAACATAAAAAAACCAAAATCAGAGGAAGAAGCAGCTCTCACTGACCTGTTTTATTTTAACATGGTTAACTGTAGGAGCTGTAGACTGCAGCTCTCCCCAGTCTTGGAGCACAGTTTGATGTGCAAATATGTATAACTTGTAGGCTGGGATTCCATTTTTCTTCTTTGATATGGAAAATTGCTTTTAGCTTAAATGATACTGTTTATTTACTCAAACCCTCAATTTCTGAATGCCTAAGTGCATCATAGAGTGACATTTTTGTTTCAGTGAAATGGAAGGAAACCTCAAACTGGGGCATTACTGGCCTGCATGCAAATCTCCATTATTCTTGGCATTTTTCATGTGAGAACCAAGAAAAATTAGATATTTTTGAGCATTTGTTCTCTTTCATTAAAATTAGATGTTCAAATATTTCTAAGGGTTTCAATTAGTTAAACTGAAATATTAATATTGTATGTTCCATCCACATTTTAATTAGATATAAGCAGTGTTTTCATATTTAATCAAACCTTAATTTAGTAAGAGAATTTTCTTAATCACCACTTGTGTCTGTTTAAAGCCTTTAAGTCCATCAGGTATTTAGAATACCCACCTTGTTTTTCTGTATTTTAATGTCCTAGTAACTTAAGTGGATACTCAGCAGACGTGCATTTGCACCGTAAGGTCAATAAGGATACAGAGCCAGGAAGGTAAGAGGCAGGAACATAACCTTCTGTGCTTGGATTTCACTTGCTCATGCAGAGAACTCATGTAGCTTTCATTGCCTTCGTGTACTTTTCATTTTCACTGTTGTTATTTCATCAGCAGAACAGTTTTTCCTTTAAAGCTTTACCCTGCTCTGCGTGTTTTTTACAAATTATTATATAGACTGATGTATCTCTTACAAATAAATACTGAAGTCTAAAAATATAGGTTAGCAATTAAAGAATTAAAAGTGTGGTTTACAGTTTCCTTTCAAGACTTTCTCCCAGTACGTCTGAAAGCTTTTTTGTACCCCAGCCAAATTTGGAATAGCTCAATAGCCCATTATAAGTAACAACTGAGGAATCTGGAAATGGAAAATCTCTGAAAAGATTGTAGTTGGGCAACCATTATACAGGTGACTGTGGGGCCACATCTTCCTCTTCTCAGATCAGACTTGGTCAGAAATTCACACAGAATCACAGAATCACAGAATATTATGAGTTGGAAGGGACCCACAAGGATCATCTAGTCCAACTCACCATCTAACACCCGTGCAGAGACCGAGAGCACATCCCAGAGCGTAACACCAACCTAGATCCCTCACAGTCTAGCAGGCCATGTGCTCCTTGTTTTCCCAGAGTCCATAAATTGGGAGTTTGGCTCTTCCTCCTTTGAAGGGCAGCTCACCCTCTCCAAACCCACCCTGTTCCTGGCCTGATGCACAGAACAGTCAAAGATTGCTGGACTCTCAACCAGCCTAATAGTACAGACACAGCCACATCCTTATGGATGCTCTTAAAACAATGAGCATGGATAAGGGAAAAGGCATTTATATAGGATGAAACATCCTCTTTCTTTGCCAGGAAACTCTGCAAACTTTAACTAAAAATTCCAACTTTTGTTTGCTGAGAGGTGAATCCTTTAGGGATTACATCCTTCTTTAGCTGAGACCAAGTCTTGTGTGGTTCAGAGTTTTTTTTTAAATTTGAAACATTTTTTGATATGAGTGAATTTCCACGGAGGCTGTAGAAAGAGCTTGGTTTGTAGAATAAGGGGGGTTTTCTGCATTGAGGTTTTATTTGCCACGGTGGGATGGACCTGTGTTCTTGCGTTGATGTTTTGCAACGAATCATTAGGAAATAAAAACCTGAAGAACTGGGAAAAATTCCCTGCTCTAGAAATAACTATTGTGCCCTAATGGAACTGAAGATTGTCATGTAGCTACTTATGACTGTGGTGGAAAATGAGTTATGGAAGTGTATTTGGGCCTTTGTAACTACATCATTTAAAAGCTGGATTATATTAAAATACCCCCTATTTTGTAATAAGGCTGTTGTCATGGAGTTGAAATATTCTTATATAAACTTATTTTTTTTCCTACAGATATTTCTTGAACGGTTGTACCTTTTCATTTAAGGATAGAATGAGCAAAAAATCAGGCTGCTGTACCTGGAGGAAAAAGCAGGAACTGACCAGGTTGGAAGCAAGACCGAGTTGTCGTCTTTGATGGAAGCAGAGATCAGATGAGTAGAGGTTCAGACTGGAGCTAAAGCAAAGATACAGAATACTGACTGTTTGGCCTCGGGGTCCCTCCATACTACAAAGTTTGCTCTGCAGGTGACCATCTGACTCTGAGCAAAAGTCTCTGCTGATCACTGCACATAATGAAATGTAATAATATAGATGTATATTTGTAATATGGTAAAATTATACATTATGTGCCTACTACAAGAGGAAGTCTGGATTGGAAGTAGAAAATTCTTCTAAAAAGAAATCCTTAAAAATGTGTGTAGTTCAGGTGTGGGATAATGGCAATATTAGGCATTGCTTTGAATGCCTTCTGAAGGAAAGCAAATGCCAAATCTATTGGAATTTGTGTCAGGAATCAGCACAGGTGAAAATGCAGTAATGTGGCGATGGCATCTATTGCTAACGAGGTTAATAAGAGTAGACACAAATAACAGGCACATAATCTTACCCACTTAGTCATAGGACAAAGTAAACTTCCAAAAAAGTAGCACATGTAATCCTAAAGTGCTGGAAGGTGCCCAGCAGCAGATGGGACTCCTTGGGCTGTTGCAACACGTGTAATTACCTGCCCTGAGGGTTTATCTGTAGCAAGCACTAATAGAAGATTCATTCTGTGCAGAGAGAGTGGCTGGAGCAGAGCAGCTGGGAAGAGCAGAGCAGCAGAGAAGCTGTTTGCGGGGATGTTGTGGATGCAAAGGTACTGTGAGTGAAGAGTTTGTATTTTGTGAGCATGAAAAGTCTTTGCACACTGTTAGTGAGTCAAGTATATGTTCTTCCTGGAATGAGCCTCTTGGAGACAGGGCTGGAGGGTGTCTTCACTCCCCATGACATTCAGGTGTCTAATTCCAGAGTGTGGCTGCTCCCTGGCAGGGTTTCCAGAGTTCTTAGGGGCCCTCTTTGAGTTATGAGCCTTGGAGATCTGGGTGCAGGTTCTGGAGTAGGTGATTAAACCAACAATGTGAGAATGGGCCGAGCCTGAAGAACAGAGTATCTCCTGAAATCTGACAGTTTTGCCAGGCATGAGCTAGAAACTGACTTTATAACTGAAGTAGCTTAGACACAGAAATCTTTCAACCTTCCATTTAGAAAATTGGCCCACCAAAATCTCCCTGTCCAAGTCCTTCACCCCCCCGTACCAAGGGTGTGTGGTGTTTTAAGTCAAGAGCTTCAAATGATTTTTACAAAGTCTCATAAATGTTCCATATGTCACTTCCTCTAAAACTATAATCTATTGTCTCAGTCAAATGGAATAATAATGCATTGAAAAAACTAAATTTATCCCAGGTGTCCCAGCAGGTTGATTCTTCATTATGTGTTAATTGTTAATGGCAACGTTCCATGGAGCATCTGCCAGTTCTGTTGAGCTGAGGTTCCAGAAGTAATATATTAATTTTGAGCATAGACACTAACAGAAGATAAAAACTGTTGATTTTTATTTAATCTTTCTTTACTTAATTTATATACACAAATTAACTTAGCATAGTTATTTTTTTAAGCAACAGAACAAAATATTATGATTTATAGAACACCACAAAAATAATATTGAAGGTTTAACTTAGTGGAATATTCTTATTTCTGAAGTACTGAGCTTTCACTCTGTTAAGGGTAAATGAATGACAAGTATCAGCTGAGATACCAAACTAGCATTTTTACATATATATTTACATATATTACTAATATTAGAATACTATACAGTATTAGTGTTTGGGAATAGGATTAAGTTCAATTGGTGTTGAGGACACAATATAAGTCTGTATTTCAGCTCTTGTTTCAAGGTAAAAGAACTGGTGAAAAAAACCCCCCTAAAGTCAGGTAAAAATTGAAATTGTGTTCAGTGTTTTGAGCTGCGCTTTTCAACACCACCCACACCGTGGATTTAAAGAAACATGGTTAAAGTGATTACATGTGTGTCTTCATGTTGTCCCATGAAGTCTACTCCAGTAATGTCTTAGCAAAATCTGCATTTTATTTTCATTCAATGGTTAAAACAAGGCTATATCTATATCAAACAATGGCATCAGAGCAGGTAGGTTTATGATGCGTGTTAAAACTGTTTTATTTTGAACTCACTACTGTTCCATTAAACAGGTAATGAAGAAAAGAAACAGTGGGTTCAGGATTGTAATTCCAGTGTTGTGCTAACTACTTTCTAAAAAATAGGTGACTTTTTTTAATGTGTAATCCAATTTTTCTGTAGAGGTAGATAAAATTTAAGCAAGTTTTTTATAGGTAACATGAAGAGGTTCCTGATGAAAAAATTATAATGGTGTTACTTGACAAATATTCAAATTCAATTCCTGATGGTGTCATTGAACCATGCTGTATTTTCTAGTACTACATTTCCTACATATCCTTCATGTTCATTATCAACTTCTGCTGTGAACTTTGTATATATTGCAGAATTTATAACCAAGCTTTGCTGTTTAAATGACCCAAATAATCAGGAAATTGATAATATAACGCATGTTAAAGATGATGGGAAGAAAAAGCAGAATACATTATTCCCTCTTCATAAAACTCTACATGTTCTTTTTAGTGATAAATGTGTTTTTAAGTAGAGTGTGATTCAACCTGTGAAAAATATGTCAATATTTTCATCATACATGGCCAATTTCCCTTGAAAGCCAGGAAAGCAGTGTAGTTTTCTCTAACAGATACTTTTGCCTTGTAAAATATTTTATTTTTTTCCATCTGAATGCAAAACAAACAGGTGAATTAGAGGTAGATTAAAGAAAATGGGTATTCAGTGGACAGGGGTTAACAGTTCAGTTTTCATACTGTCTGGATAGAAGAAATTCTCTTCATTACAGGATAACAAATACCTTAAGACTTTCAAATACTCAGTCTGCTGAAACTCAACCTGAAATTTTGGGAAGGCATCCATGACACCCAGAGCAGTTCTCTTTTTCTTATTTGCAGTATCATTAAATGGATATGCTTTTATCCAGCCAGTTTGTTCCCAGTTCACGTTTGATACTCACATTAATCATTGAGTTTGGCTTTTCGCAGTCTGATTGAAGAGAATTTGATAGATATCCAAAGCATATAGTTATGCAAAAACACCTCTGATTCTGTTTCCTGTTTAAGCAGTTGGTTGTGCTTCTCAGGAACCAGGCAAAGAAACAGCATAACCACAGAGAAATGATCAAGATGAGCTGTTTGGGAGAGATCACAGAGCAATCATCTCTTGGATAATGAAGCCATGCTTTAATTTGGATTTCCAAGAGCGGCTGAGAGGATTTCTAGGCTAGAACTGGATTCTGGGGAGTATTCTATGCAATCAGGCCTCTGGATTCTTGCTTTTGTGAGATTTTATAGGGAAATGCTGAAAATCTTGCAGTTTGTGCCTCACTTTGGCAGCTCAGGTGAAATGTTAGCGTTGATGGGATGGACTGTAATGGTAGCAATGATGCAGGTGCCTTTGGCACTGATGGGAAGTGGAGGGAATTGGTTTTCTCTGCAATAGTCCAAATAGTTGTTTTGGATGGGAGATTCTTAAAAAAGAGCATTACTTTTATTGGTTAATTAAACTGTTTGCTTGCTATAAAATTGCAAGACGTGGCAGCAAATATTTGCTGTCAAATCCTTGTTGAGTTGAATACCTCAGTGGACTTGAGATCTTTGGGAACAGCCCTGCACATCATGTGAAACCCCATCTATCAAACCCAGTGAACTAAGAGAGGAGACTTTCTTTTATCAGAGGTGTTTCTAGCCCAATTAATATGACAGATTTCTTTATATTTTGCTTTCAGTTTTATCTTTCTGTCTACCTATGGAGTAGTTTTATTTTCCAGGCAGTGTTGTGGACAATAGTGTTTGGTTCTATCTGAGCATTGTCTTGACTTCCTGTTTAGGAAAACTTGATTCCTTTGAGGACATGGTCTAAAATAGAATTAATAGGCTGAAGCCTTATTGAAACAGATGGAGTCCTCTTCCATGAAGATTTGCAGGGGAGTTACAGGGATTTTAGAAGGAATAACACTTTTTTATGCATTTACCAATATAGTTTCTAGATACAGTTGCTAATGGTTTTGTGTGTGTCAAAAGCTATTTGTGTTTCAGGCTTGTTTTTTCTTTATTTTTATATTTTAACTTTCACCTTGTGTTTAGAAATGCACATGGTTAGCCTTGGCTTGTTTTCAGTTCTGCTATATTACTCTTGCACGGCAATCAGTCATTTCTGTTCTCTGATTTCTGGTCAGTGTTTGCAAGTTGCTCTTTATAGTTTTTACTGTATGCACCCTTTTTATTATCATCTAATATGGCAGTAATAATAGGTTCTGAACAGGAATAAGTGATGGCAATCTGTTTTGCAAGATTTATAGCACAATGGGAGAAGATCTTTGCTAATCATGAAGGACCACACTCCAAGTAATTTTGCTCACCAGGGGTGACTGTTTATTTTCAGTCTTATAGTAGCTAGAGCTATTTATCATTTTTAACATGTTTCCATCATAGTATTGGTCTCCTGCTGTTGAGCTGACAGACCAAATTGAGGACCTCCTATATCTTTTGCATTTAAAGTAAATTCAGTAGGAAGGCAGCAGAAAAGTTTTTGTACTTGTCTATGACAAATTGTCTGTAAGTAGACCATACACTTATAAAAATAATATTCAAAATAAAAGAGCCCTGAGCTTTTAAGCCTATAAACATGTTTTAAAGAAGAGTTACAGAAGTTATGGAATACAATCTTGATGTATTGAAATCACTCTGTGACATTTTTAAACCAGAAATATAAAAATCTCCACCTCTGAATGGATTTTGTTATATAGTGCAAATCGATGCATTTTTACACATCACTACATCATTCAGCACTCAATGCTAAGGGGTTTCTGAGACCATTTTTTATGTGCTCATAGGATTTAAATAACGTTCCAGATACAGAGTAGTTCCTAATACAGATGTATCTCTTCCAAGTTGCAAATACAATTATCCTTTCTGCTTCAAGAAGGAAATTTGCCAGGGTACCCTATGCAGATGTCAAGGCAGCATCCCTTCACAACTATTTAATGAAATGTATTTGTCCCAAATTCCACGTTATTTGTTCAACCTATCTTGGTTTAAGAGAAGAACCTCTCTGTGTAAAAGTCTGAATATGTACCAATTCAACAACTTTGAATTTTATTTGCAATAGAATCTCTGTGTGGTAAAACCCCACTGCTCTGGCTAGAAATATACTGAGAATAGGAAATGCAACACTTACCCACCTGAAGCTTAAAAAAAGAGGTCTCTCTTTTTGTGATTACTGAGTCAACTCAAATTTGCAGTTCATTGCTAATTGCACCAGTGTTTTCTTTCCCTACACTGCATTTATCCACAAACAAATAATTGTCCAAAGCCATCAGTTTTCAGGGAGTTAGTTGCTGCTTGGCATTTTCTGGTAAACCTCTGTTTAATTAAATGCATTTTGCCATTAGCTCACCATAATTTCACGAACCCTTTTTTACGTTTAACTCACCGGCCACCAATTTAATGCTCAAGTTTTTTACTTCCTTCTTTACTATTTCTCCCAAAAAAGTAAGTGATGTTACCTTTTAATTTCTGGTGAACTTGACACCAAGAATAAGACAGTCATGCACTGGTTAGTCTGTACCATATTCAATGTACCTGAGACATGGAACAGAACAAAACCCCTACATTTTACCAATTTCACCAGTTTTGAGGAAGATATTCAGTTTGAAATATTGATAGGAATTGAACAAATCTTTTAAAAAAAGGAGAGGAAAAAGTAAAAATCAGCCCTGCTTGTTGTTAAGCAGATATTTGTTCTTTGTTTTCATAGTTGATTAATAAATTGAAGTATTATAAGCTAAAAAAATCTTCTCTGGCATCTTAAGAGCCTATATACAATAGTGTTCCTTGCTGTGATCTCTGAAGTCAGCATCCCCTACGCTTTCCCTCCATGATCTAACTTAGGAAACTTGGAGATTCTGTTTTTCACAACAGTTCAGACACTCTGTTATGTTTTTTTATCCATTTTTTTCTATTTCCTTTCTTGCAGAGTGCATTGGTTCTGTATCATTTCTGAGCCATTTCTGTGGTGCTCTATCCATTATTTCCATGGAGGTTTTGTTGCTCTCTCAGAAATCAGATCCTTTTTGGAATGTTATGCTTAGCTGTAAAATTTTGATAGGTTTTTCTAGACTCTTGCATTCATATATTAGTTGAAACCAGATCCACGGGGTATTTTGTGATTGGGAGGCAGAAATAGAAAACAGGCTGCTGGACAGTAATCAAACACTTCTCTTTCTTTCCTGTTCAAATAAGGAGCAAAAAGCAACATACATATTTTGTCTACTGAGCAAAATGCTCAATAGGCCCAGCCTGTGAAGTGAAGTCTCACAATGGAGCTCTTTTAAAAGAGAACTCCTGTATCTGAGCTACAGAATATATTTTCTGCCATCAGATAGTTCATAACTCCTGCCAAGACTACAGGTTATTTAAAAAAAAAAAAAAAAAACACCAAAAAAATCTCATACAGAACGAAAACATCCAGAAGTCACAATGGTGTTACAACTCTAAGGCAAGGAAGAATTGATATATTTCATATGCTTTTGAATAAAATGCAGTATAGATGACAACAGAGTAAACTTGTTTCTGAGCATAGGGGAAGAGCTGCAATGTGTTTCCAATAATCATTTAGGCTCTTGAGGTATAAAGCAATATGTTGGACAAATAGAAGGATATTTTATACATCATAAATATAAACTTTAAATATAATCTACACTTGGGAGTTACCTGATGTAGTAAGTGTAGCAAGTTGATCCGTAGAGATAAATAAGAACTGAAGTTTATTCCTTTGATTTCTGTTGATTTAGTTAACAGGATGGTGAATGGACTGGAGGGTAGGCCCTATGAGGAGCGATTACAGGAACTGGGACTGTTCAGTTTGGAGAAGAGGAGGCTCAGAGGGGACCTCATTGCTGTTTACAACTACCTGCGGGGAGGTTGCAGCCAGATGGGTGTGGACCTCTTCTTCCAGGCTGACGACACCAGAACGAGAGGGCACGGCCTCAAGCTACGCCAGGGGAGGTTCAATCTTAACATTAGGAAGCGGTTTTTCACAGAGAGAGTAATCGCATATTGGAATGGGCTGCCCAGAGAGGTGGTGGAGTCACCATCCCTGGAGGTGTTTAAGAGAAGACTGGACGAGGAGCTTAGTGACATGGTCTAGCAGGGCGGTGTAGGGCTGGATGACGTTGGGCCCCTTCCGGCTCGGAGTGGCCTGCTAGACTGTGAGGGATCCAGTTTGGTGTTATGCTCTGCGATGTGCTCTCGGTCTCCTTACGGGTGTTAGATGGTGAGTTGGACTAGATGATCCTTGTGGGTCCCTTCCAACTCATAACATTCTGTGATTCTGTGATTCTGTAACTGGAACATCATGGCTGAAATGTTGTAAAAGAGAGGTTCTATATCAACACTCTGGGCTATTTATAGAGTAGAGCCTATGAATCCTCAGAAAACTTAATTATTGCTTCTGCAGTGTGAGGGGGTTTTGTGAGTTTGTTTGGTTTGGGGGTTTTTCATAGGCAAAGGTCATGGCAGGATTTTCAGTTAATATTGAGAATAGAAAACAAAAGTTAAATGAGTGGACTAAGATGTTTCAAGAGGAGTTACAAGTTTTTTGAGTGGTCTTTGCTACATCCTGTAGCTGCAGTTAGACAGTGCTGTCATTTTTAACAGTGCTTTCAGAAAACACCTTTGTTTGCTGAATTAAAAATAATACATCTTGGGTTTTTGGATTGACTGCGGGACAAGTGAGATCACGTGGCAGTTCAGATTAGCTTTCATTTGTACAGTGTTGTGTAAATGTAGATCCACAAACAACCATTTCCAGCCATTTGCATGTTCCCCTTCATCTGCAACTAAATGTCTTGATCAGAACATGTTAAATTGCTGCCTTTCTGTTCCAGTTTGCTGGAAGGGAGTGGGGATAGTCTTTGCTGTTTAAGATGGATGGTTCACTTGTTGTTCACAGGAGGAGAAAAAATTTCCAATCATTCTGCACCACTGGAGTCTGGCATGAGCTGCTGAGGAAAAGGAGGATAAATGCCATCAGAAAATAGGCAGATGTGAAGGTGCTTTCCAGTGTAGAAACTTACTAAAGCAGGTGGGTAAAATGCTCAAAATGACAACCTAAAAGTGGTACAATGTAGAATTTACCTTGTTTTAAATACCTGTTATGAATGATTCAACTCAGCAGACAAGTATTATTTTTTCCAAACCTTTTACATATTGAAACTATTGAGTCATAACAGTCTGAAGGTATATAATTGTTTTTCTTATCATTATGTGTTTTTTTTCATTGTGATTATATGTGATTATACTGCCATGAGATGATTGGATTAGTTGCTGCCACAAATAATAATAAAAAAAAATTAATTCCAAGGCAACACAATGTTTTCTATCTTCCATGTTTCTCGTGGATAAATCCCTGAGGATGTGGGTGAGTGGTTTGGGCAAATAATGCAAAATTTATGTTAAATGTTAGAGAAGGCTTTAATCTGAACTTTTTGGCTCTAGCCATGATTTTGTAAGTGGCTTGTGGCAAGATTGTGCCTGTTTTCTATGGATGAAGTTGACTGCAAAAGAGGAGGGCGTAACCAATAAGTTTATTTCTTTTATGAGGGTGCTTACTACTCTGCTTCTGATGAAACATGATTATGAACATTTTTTTATAATTCACCAGTTCATTCCAAGGATCAAATCCTGATCCACATGGATTAAATCAATATGTACCTGGGAGAAGGATTTTAATTACTTGGAAATACAACTAGAAGCTTCAGGGTTGCCATATCCTCTGTCACTGTGGGACAACACTTACTTAATCATCCTCCTTCTTCCCTTCATCTACTTGAAGTTGCACTTCTGCATCTTGATTTACAATGAAGTATTTTACAGTTTGCTGTGCCTCAAGCAGAATAGAAAAGGCTTGGATCTTGGGTTAGTGGCTTCCCAAAGAGTACCAGAGTGTGTGTGTGTCTGTCTGGGAGGAAACCCTCAAACCAACTAAATCTGAGTTCGCTGTTTCTTTCCAGTTTTCATTGTTCTAGTGAGTGTAGTGATCGTTATTGCTTGTGTGTCGAAGTCTTCTACCACGTGCCGTTGCTAAGAAACAGAGCTGTTGTAAGTGATGCAAATAAAAGAACAAATTCCTGTTAAATTCACTGTCAGAAAAGAGAGGTTATCTGCCCAATATCAGGATTTTTGTTTCATGAAATACCCCAGTCAAACAGTTGTATTACATTTGACATGTTGTCCATACAACAGTAGATAAAGTCTATCATGTTGAATGTTTGGAAGAAGGTCCCAGGCCCCAGCTGGATGCATCTGAATGATCCGTCCAGCTGAAAAACCCGTGATACTCTTTAAACACTTTAGACTATCTTTCCCTCTTCTGGGAAAACACAGCCCTGTGTGGAAGTTACAGAGCAGTAGGACTGTGAATAACTGATTCTTCTAATTTCTTAGATGAAGAAAAGAAAAGACTCCAAAATTACCTGAACCCTGAGAAGGGTGGACAAGGTGACATTTAAAAAGAAAAAAACCTCAAAAATCGTTTGGCTCAAGTCTAATGGCTTGAATTTTATTTTTTTTCACAGATTAAAAGAAAAATATAATGTCATAACAAAATATCATAAAAAGAAATCACCACACGATGAAAAGGTAGGAAATGTGTTTTTCCAGGTGAGTCTCCTTGACATATTTGTCATTAATTAGCAAAGGGAAAAAAAGTTTAGCATGAAATTAATTTCTAATTAAATAAGTACTCCCCTGAAATATCATCTGAATAAAGGAGACGGCCTAGTTCTTAGAGATCTTTCAAATGTTCGCACTCAAATCCTCAGATTGTGACTTAGCATATGGATGGCAGCAATGCTTTTTGGAGCCAAAAATTGTCAGTTATTTCTACAATGAGCTTAATGACAGAATTCCATAGTATTTTCCAAGCCATAGATGATAAATGAGACTATTTATATATTAATGGAATTTTGTAGCATTGCTATAAAATATTTTTGAAAGTTTTTTACTTTAAATTTCCTTTAGACTTTGGGTGTCTGAACTGTCTTCAGTGAAAAGGAATAGACTACGTACAGTTGAAACTAATTAAATGCTACCTGTCGCTCTTCATTTTGAAGCCCTGATTTAGAAAGCCCTGATTTTAGCTTCCTGTCTTAACTTGGATTATTAAAATACATATGATAGTGTTCACCCCACATTACCTGTGAGTGTTACTAATTAGGTGCCAGGATGTCAGTGATTAATGTAAAGTCATGAATAAATTACAAATAAATGCCATACACATGTACAGAGCCATCTATTTGAAATGCTCTGCAGTACTAAGTCCACTAATGGTAACCGCTCCTGACCTTTGAGTTGGATTTTCATTTGCCTGGAATTTCACTGATTGATTGGTCAGATGATAATAGTCAAGCCAGAGTTACAACTGTAAAACTCATTTTTCACAACAGCACTAAAGACAATCTCCATTTGTTATTCAACTGATTTGATCTGCTGTTCAGTCCTGGGACTATTTGTCATTCATGATTTATATAATGGGGGAAAATATGATTAAGGCTGTAGTCCCAAATAGTGATAAAGACTTCATCTTGGTGAACATAAAGAGGTAAATAATAGAGGTAAGTCTTGGAAAAATTGTGCATTCTCTTAAAATGTGCCTACTTACCTAATTTATTTTTTTTGTGGATTTTTGGGGGGGGGTTTCATAAGGAAGAAGGTTATTGGCATCAAATTAAATATAATGAGAGGTGAATAAAACACAACCGTAATAATTCCTGGGATACCTAAAGAAAGAGGAGTAACTCAAGGGTAGAAACTGTCACCAGTGCTGAGGCAGCTGCATCTCTGGGCTTTCTGCATGTCCAGCGGTGTTCTTGATCTGAATCTGAGCGCAGTGGCAGTGACTGAAGCCCAGACAAACTGATGATCAATAACTGCAGGTCTCAGAATCCAGTCAGAGTTGCACATTTCTGCTACTTTTCCTGGGTAGTACCAATATCTTCTTGTCAACTCAGCTGTTCTGCAACTTCAGGGAGTACAGATCTCATATCAGAGCTGGTTTGAGAGCATTTCCCTGAGCTGGTGACTGTTGTCTCCCCTTTGTCTCATCTATTCTTTATCAGAGCCATCAGGATTTGTTTTCATCTTGTGAGTTATGTTAAGAAATGGGAAGATTTGCTAGGAGACCAACCTAAAGTGTTTTCATGCTTCTGGGTTTTTTTGAGTAAGAGATTAAATGAAACTCAAACTAACAAAAAGAACACCCCTGCTCCCCAAACACAGGAAATAGAATGCAATGCTTCCAAATATGCACTCTCTCCATACCCCAGCTGCTCCATAAAATTGGGTTTTGTGTGTTTCTGTTTCTCTGTTTCTACCGAAATATCAATTTCCCAGAGCAGATGCAGGGCTCTCAGGATCTGTGCCTTATGGCTGCTCTGCCATCCAGGCTGCCTATGCACTACAGGACCTGGGAACCCAGCCCAGAACATCCAGGCTTCCAGTTCTGCAGCAGGGAGCCCCAAGAGCCCTGGATCTAACCCATACTTTCAAAGTTTATAGGTTTTGTAACGCCAACAGAGTAATGGATGGAGCAGTGGCTTCCTGGGCTCTTGGCCTCCTGATTCCAGAGCAAGGACAAAATCAAGGGAGCACTGAGGAGAAACTCAAATTAGGCAAATCCACAGGATACATGTCAGCCCTCCCAAGCCTGACCTGATGGTGTGAGCTAGTGAAAACCTTGGTATGAATTGGGAGGGCTGAATGTTTTGTTCCTGAGTTCAGTCCCGCTCTGGGTACCCAACAGCTTCTGTCGTTCAGTGTCCCTCAGTCTGACGGCCAGGGTGCTGTGTAACACAATTGTTGCATAAGTCCAGGTTGCTACATCATCTTGACCAGTGCTGTGTCCAGTGGGTGCTGCAGCTCCCTTGCAACTCAGAAATGGGTTTTAGGGGAGGTAAGGATGTCTCACTCAGTCATGAGACTGAACCTCATTTACCAGCATAACTCTATCGACCTGCTTTTTGTCAGATTCATGTGGGATCAGTGCTGGAGAATCATGGTTCTTTTTATTAGAACACAGAGCTCTTAGCACCACAAACCCCTTCCCAGTTACCAAATCCAGGATTTTCTAAGCATCTGGTCATTCAGCAAATCTATAGAGAGATTTGAAATAAGTAACAGAAAGAAATTGAAATAAATTTTCATTGCAGATCTGTCTGGAACCTTAAAGTCCATGATTAATGGATTTAATTAGCTCTGGATACTTTGGTTTTCCTGTAACTCAAATGTGTCAACTTTACATCAAGCAGGCCCTTGGACCATCATTTGAAGTGAGTCCTCTTTATTTTACAGTGTTTATACTGGGCATCTATTCTGGGTTTTGCAATACTCTGTAAAATCTGACAAATTGTGACTGGGGGCTTTATTTTCATATCTGTAAATAAACAAAGATTTGTTTTATGACATTCCAATAAGTCTATTTTACAATCCATCATGAGAAAGTTCAGAGAACCACTTTTAGAACAGGCAGTGGATCTGCATTATTATGCTTTCAGTTAAGGTAATGGGAATTCAATAGAGTCCTGTCTGGATATATCCTACCAAGAGTGCAATGAGAATCAATTTGATATGCTTTAATTACTTTAGTGCTCATCTGGTAGATTTTTTATTTTTATTGTGGATCATGTATTGCAGATCTATTACATAGGTGCAAACCCAGATACCTTTCTTCTGTCAGAATTTTAAATAGAGCTACAGCACAGAAGTTGCATCCTACAGCATGGAGTGTGGAAAGAAGCACACAACATTATTGGGAACTTTGAGTTCAGCTCATGCTCACTTTGGATCAAATACTTTTTCTTCCTCCAGTATTGTGTTAGAAGCTTTTTCCCTTAAGAAGACAAGGCTTGCACCAGATTTCAGTATCAATGTGAATCTGAAAATGCATGAAATAAATGGAGACGTCAGCCAGGGGCCAATTACATCTCACACTATCAAATTATACTAAGAAGACCTGAGCTTCCCATTCAGAAATGACACTAGAATCACACTTGTGAGAATATTTGATTTGTTTTATAAAAGGCTGTTCAGAAAAAGACAAGATAAATTGCTAGTTTTATATAGATATATAGACAAATTAAAGCAATAGATTCTAGTGTGCTGGAGAATTGTCCTTGCTCTTTGGCTTCTGTCCACATATATTCTTTGAGATCTTGTTTATTCTGGGGATTTGCTTCCGTTTCAGTCAAGGACAAGCTGCTGTCAGAATAGCTAATCTGCAGTAAATGCCAGCCCGTGTGGGGTGTCCCATTACCATAGTCTGTCCTCTCACTCACTGTGGCTTCAGAGAGCAGACGTTTGTGCCAGTCCAAGAAACAAACCCCATTACCTACGCTGAGAATGGGGTCAGTGTGAGTTTCTGAGCTGGGTGAAAATACTGCTGCTCGCAGCTGTTCATCACTGCTCTGTCTCTGCTCTCTGGAAATGAGTCCCCCCCTCTCTGCTCCTGCTCAGCTCTGCTGGTGCAGCAGCACGTGTGACTGGACTGCTCCCTAACTGGGACGTGCACAGCTGTCGGTACATTGGGAGGAGTGGCAATTCTACCCTGGGAGAGGAGTGAGGGAGGGGCTGGCAAGCTCAGGTGCAAGGAGGGCTGCTTATCTAAACCTGCCCAAAACTACCCTGAGCCCACTGCCTGATTGCTGCTGTCTGTGAGATTGGCAATACTCTTTGCTAATAAAGGCTTTGTAGAGGCAGCAGAGAAACCTGTTGCCACTGCCTGCATCAGTATTTTAAAGAATGAGCAACTGTGAAAAAGTAATATGATTCTGGGATGGTATCTCTTGTCTGTTTGCAGAGCAGAATGCCAAGTTTCTGAAAAGAACACTTCCATCATCTCTATTAAGGACTAACATATTCAAAGTCATGAGCTTTTGCAGAAGCTTCCTGTAGAAGAATTCATTTTGCCATGTTCATTCTTTTTGGTGTTAATCTCATTCTTTCCTCGTTGCCAAAAAGCATGAATAACAGCTTGAAATACTGGAATCAAAGCAGCTCACTTTGAGGACCTATAAAATGCTTCAATCCTCCTGGTTCAGATATAGAACACAAGCTTCCCTGGGGGGCTGTTTTTCCTTGTTAACTCATTTATAAGGTAACTGAAGCTACAGGTGTTCAGCTTTAATAAGGCATTAGTGAGCAATTATATAAGACACCAAAAATAAACCTGAAGACTTTGCATGAAGGAAATCAACACTAAGAGAAAAATATTTAACAGCAAAGCTACACAGTCAAATAGAGGAGAAGATTTTTAGAAACTAGAATTGTTGGATAACATCTTTAATACATATAGAATGTATGTTGTTGAAAGAAGGATGTATATTTTTATGTGCAAGATATGAAAAGGCACCAAGACTTGGCCTCCTGATTCCAGAGCATAACACTACTGATAAAATCATTTTCTGCTTGAATTAAAGTGTTCTTTAAAATATTGTTTTAAAATAGTGCAGAGCCAGCTTTTCACCAACAGACAATGCTGTATTCCCTTGATTTATGAAGTCTCGTTTCAGTTGCAAACCACTGGCTCTTCTGTGTTTGTGACTGAGCTCTGTATAATGCTGCAGACAGCTCAACTAGCAGAATTGCTAAGAGACAGAGAAAATTAGATGTATTAAACTTGAAGAATCAGTGACATTCAAATAACAGTTTTGCTCTTGTATTTCTCATTTGTTAGGATGAATTCCTAATAAAAATTCTAATATGTCTTAGCCTTAGAAACAGTGATCTGTTCTATTAACCTCAACAGAACAAATTTAGGACAGAGGTTCTGACACTTTCTTAATTATAAGAAGATAACTGGTGAGGTGCTTGGCTCCCATTTGTCTTCGTCTGTACTTACCTTTTTCCTCTTCACAATTACATCAGGTTCCCTCTCAGCTTCAATGAGAAATGTTAACTTAGATCAATGCTCATTTCTCGTATGAAATTCCTTTTCGGATTTGTTTTCTGGTGATACAAAGTTGGGACAGAGGGAAGTGGGAACTTCACCAGCTTAGTGCCACAGGAGTGCAGGTCCTTCTACCTTCAGCACAGCTCGTGTTCATAAGCCACTGAATATGTTTGTAGAGTCACTGGTAAATATCACAATGAATATCTCGGAAGGTCCTGTACTTTAGCAGTTTATTTGTGGGGAGATACTCAGGTAAAAAAGTGAGTGTGACTTATCACTCAATGATGTGATGTTCTCAGGGAAAGTTAAAGACCTTTTAACTGAGGCACGAGTAGTGCAAGACTGAAACACTCCATCTATATCCATGGCTTTGAAAGCAGAGGAGTGAGTGAGTCAGTGCAAGTCACTGTCCCCAGTCTTGAATGCAGCACTCCCACCAAAAGGGCTTTGTGACAATTCCAGGACAGAAAGCACTGCAGTTTCAGATGAGTGAACAAGTGCAATATTTGCTCTGTTTCTAAGTCACTCCCAGCAAAACAGAAGAAAAATGGATGTCTTTGTAGATCTGTGGCAACTGCTGGTATTTGACTTGTTTTTCTCTTCTTACAATAGATTGGAAATGTGGTACAAACTTTGCAGTTATTAACTTTGGAGTAAGTTGTGATCAATTTTGATGAGTTACTTCTTTTTTTTTAGAATTGTCATGTGTTTCAGTGCAGTTATTTATTTTATCCCTCTATATTTATGTACAGATAAGTAGACAATGAAATATAATATACATACATGAGTTTATACACACATAGAAGTTTCTGCATCTGATTTTGTACATGTATCTACCTCTTGTTAACACTAGAGACTATGGTAACGAAAGATTTCTGGGTTTTAAAAGTATGTTTCAGGCCAGAATTGGCCCGATTTGTTTTTCTATGTATATTTCTTTTAGAGACAATCAAACTTAAAATACAGCAAGCCCCCGTGTATTCGCGACCCGCTATATGCGGGCTTCAGTATTTGCGGGTGATTTTTCCAAGAGCTGTGTGACCTCGGCGCGTGTGCAGATCCTACCTCGACTTCAGTCTGATCGGCCCCCAGCTTCTCCGCTCGCGTTGCCGGCTCCGCCCCCTCTCCGCCTGCACAGACAGCTCCATCCGCGCTCCCCTGCACCCCGCTCGCAGGGCTCGTGGCACACCCCTGCCCCGATGCCGGTCCCCGTCCCAGCCGCTTGCCATGGCATCCAGAGCCAGCACCCCCCCGCCCCGGTCCCGGTCTTGGTCCCCATCCCTGTCCTGGTTGCTTGCGCCGCCGCTCCCTGCCCCCCCCGCCCTGCGCCGGTCCAGTCCTCGGCGGAGCACACCCAGATATCTGAAACAAGCCCCGCTCTCAGGACCCTCTTTCAGACCTTATTAGGGGAGGGGGCGTGACTACGGGCATGGCTACGGGCATGGCATACGTGACTACGTAGTGGGTTCGCTATCTTTGCGGATTTCACTACTCATGGGAGGCGGACCAGACCCAACAGCCCGCGAGTAACGGGGGTTCACTGTATTTGGTGGTGGTACTTGCCTCATTTTGGTAAGGTAGCAATTGTTTTGCATGAAAGCTGGTTGTGGTTTTTGTTCTAGCTGGTTAATTTCTTAACTTGAGAAGATAAAGTTTCAGAATTAACACAGGAAATACGATTCTAGAGTCTTCATTGAAATTCTCATGTTTAATGCTATTTCTAGATAAGTGGTTTCAGTACAGAAATAGAATATATTTCTATTTTTTCTCACTACCTTCCTGGAAGTTCATTAAATGCTTATATATATCTTCCAGGTTTATTAATAGCTTGGAAGTCATAGCCAAACTGAGAAAATCAAGAAACATGAAAGAAGTGTGAGAAGCTGAGGGTACTGTTAGGTACACAAGTATGTTTAAAAGATAACTTTGAAGGAACATCTAGATTCATAGCATTACACTGGGGGCAGAAAAGCAATCTGGTAGCTGCTAATTATGTTGTGATCCCCTCCTCTTCTGTAAAGCCTGGAATTCTGTGGAATTCAGTTTTACGTTCTGTGGGGTTTATTTGTTTCTTCATTAATGTAAAATGTTGACTGTTTCTGCTGTGTGGGAGAAGGGTCTTCGACCTGTGCTCCCCACTGAGAACCTGAAATTTTTACTGTGTGGCCAATTTATAGCTGGATATAGTTTTCCATGGGATGGGAATGGTTGAATACATATTCCTTTCTGGCTGTCCTTTCATTTTCATTAGGTTTATATCTATTAAATTATTTATATTATAAAGCTTGTGTTTGGTTTATGCGTTTTGTGATGTGACAATAGTAACAATTCTGAACAGATCCTTAAATTTTCGGATTTCGTACTTCTGTGTCTCTGCTTATTGCAATTAGACCTTTCTGTAGCTAATGAAACATATGTGATTTGTTTGTTTATGCCTGAGGACTGAATTTGTTACTGAATAATGCAAAAACATATGCAAGGACAAGTATAGCAAATGGAATTAAGAGTGTGTGCATAGAGAATATGAGAGCAAAGTCAATTGAAAGAGCTGTTAAAGCTTTGGCTCTGGCTCTACCTGCTCAGTGCAGGTGGAAACATGTTTATGTTCATATTGGTGTGAGGGAAAGATTCCCCAGAGGCTGCACAAAAATGGCTAACGGTATTTGAGAAAAAAGTAGTAGCTCATGAATTTTTACCTACAATGGAATTAAAAAACAGTGGTCAGAAGAGTTCAGACATTGATGGGCTTGTGTCAGTCTTTTGTTGGTAAGATGTAACTATTTGTTTCCCTGTGCTGTGGTAGATTCTGAGCAGAGTGGTCTCTGTACGTCTGTCCAGGAAAGACTGCAAATGAACATCAGTGTTACAACATAAATATTTTGCTAAAATCGGTTCTGTGAGATTTCAAGACAGGTTCTTGTTTGGGAAAAGGCTAATATAATTCTACCCAAGATGACCAATTTGAATATTTTTTCCTGCCACATTAGTCATTACTAGTCAGAATCACAGAATCAGTAAGGCTGGAAAAGACCTTAGAGATCATCGAGTCCAACCTATCACCTATTACCTAACCTAGCCAAACCTGTTACCTAACCTGTTGCCATCCTGCAACCAACACACCATCCTACCTATAACACACTACCCTAATATCTAGGTCATGCCACCAAGTACATCATCCAACCTTTTCTTAAAGACCTCTAGGGACGGTGACTCCACCACCTCTTTGGTGGAGTCATAGAGTCATGGAACGGTTTGGGTTGGAAAGGATGTTAAAGATCATCCAATTCCACGCCCTGCTATGGTCAGGGACACCTTCCACTAGACTAGGTTGTTCCAAGTCCCATCCAGCCTGGCACTGAACACCTGCAGGGATGAGACATCCACTGCTTCTCTGGGCAGCTGTCCCAGGGCGTCACCACCCTCACAGTCTAAACGTAGTCCACACAGAAAAATAGTAAACTTCCCTTTAAAACAATAAATTTTTTCAAGCAGCACAGATAAGATGAAGGGAAATTCAGTTTATTTAATTGTAATTGTATCGACATGCTGCAGACTTATGTTAATGGATTAGATTTTCTCCCAGAAATAACTTCAGTGGAATTGCATCATAAATGGATGTGGTCCTGTTCATTTTGTAATTATATTTTGAAGAAGTTCAGAAGTGGGGAAGAATGGAGTATTATATCAATCTTGTATAAAAATTCTTCCATTGATGTTTCTTTGAGAAACTGCTCTGATTTCTATAGGAGCAAAGTGGGTGCAGAAGTTGCGTTTTCTTTATCCACAACACCTGCTTTTCTCTGGCATCTGCAGTGATGTGCAGTGTCAATACCATTTTGCTCATAAACTTGGATGGATTCAGTGTATAAACTGTGCCCCTGCAGAGAGTCTTCAGCAATGCTGTCCATGTTGTGGAATTAATGCCACACAGCTTGAGAATTTGCCTTGAGCATGTCCTTGTAATATTTGACTGGCCTATCTCAGTCATTCACTGTATTTTAAATGGGCATATAGAGATAGCCCTGAGCAGTATTTATCCAACGTATGCACTGGATGCCCGCACCAGCACAACTGAACTCGACAGATCACTCATTCAATGCTTAATATTTCACTGGGAGTTTAATTTTACATCAACTATAATATCAGCCAAGTGCCCTCCACCGGGATTCTTTTGTTCACATAATCCACCAGCAGAAATTAACTCAAAGTCATGGTGCCTGGTTATAAATACAGTGATTTTCTTGCAGTAAGGAATTCAGTTAAGTTCTGGAGTACAGTGTAGCTCATACTCATTTATGTGAGTGCCTTTCTGAATTCATTCTCTTATACAGCACAGTGTTATATATTTATACAGAAAAAAAAAATCCATGTTCCAGGTTTTACATGTGTAAACCTATTTTCTGTATTTGAAGAAACTTCAACTGATGTATATTCTTTCGAAAAACTACCAATCAATATGGAAAACAAATAAACTTATAAGAGACTAAATTAAAACTGCTGATCACAGAGTCTGATGACCAGCTTTCCTAGAGAAATAAACCCTGCCTTGCACAGTTAAAATATTTTGCCTCACAATTCAATTGGATAAGTTCTTACTAAGGAGAAAGTGCACCTCCTTACAGCCACTTTTCACCATACTTGGGAAACAGTATTATTTAGGTACTAAAATTTGGTCTTTACTGCCATTAGATGTTTTTTCTCTGAGGTTAATGATATGCTTATATCTTTTAATAATATAAATAATGTTCACTAGATAGAAAAATAAGGAAAAAAATATTTTGAGCTCTAGATGTTACACAGAGGTGGCAAAAAGGGCAACCCAGCCCACTGCTAGTCACGAGGTATCTGTTACCTTGTTTTAAGAGCAGCCTGATATTTTTCTTCTAATACAAGTGACCTAGAGGGGAATGACTTTCGAATGGGTAGCAGATACATTTACTAGGAAGGAAAAAATTATTGCGATTGATTTGCTTTGGTAAACATGGTTTCTAATTTGTGAAACTGATATTTCTCCTGTATAACTCTTGTTTCAGAGACCTCATCTTAAACAAACAGAAGAAATGTGAAAATAGTCATTACTTTCAGGCACCTTTCTGCTGCCAGGAAGTTTACAGCATGAAAGAAAATTAACTATGATGGATACTTCTGTGTAGGATGGTAAACTTTCCTACATTCATGTCATTTAGCTGATACCTAGTGAAATTCTTATTCTAGCTACATGTATTCCACTGAAAATTAATAATACTTGTTTTATAGTTCAAGTGGTTCTGGTTTTTAGTATCTTGTGCTGGTGACTACTTTAATGCAAAGGATTTTTCTTCCGTCCAGCCTTTTTTCCTATTGTTTTCTCTGAGGACAAAATGGAAAACAGCAAGAAATTGAAGGTTTGGGGATTTTTCGTAGAGAAATCCACAGATACACATTACACAGTGAAAGTTTCTCCAGGTTAGTTTATTATTTCAGTATAAGATGACTCTAGTGAGTGTGTACACATTTATGCACATATCTATGTGGTTTCACACAGGTCAGTAAAATGCAATGTAGTAGTTGGTGCTCCATTGCCTGGGAAGGGAGTTGCTCAGAGTAGGTGTCCCCAAGCCGCAGAGTTTTATCTGCACTTGTTTAGCCAGTCAAACCCAAGTGTCTGAGACCTTCTCATTAAAAAAAGAGTGTTTACTGGTTTTGTTTTGTAACTGGGCCCGGTCTATGCTTTATTATTTTAGGGGGCAAGCATGCCTCTGATCACACGCCTTGTCTCCTTTCTGTCTGATTTCCCTTGTCTGTGTGTTGCCTGAGGCTGTTCTACCTCAGGTGAACGTCAGACATCGAGGTTGCCTTTGAATTTCGACGTTTCCATGGATCAGATCACAGAGTCCTCATCCACTGTGACATGGAAGGCAGTTACTTTCTACCCTGGATTCAAACAGCTTGCGGATGCTTTGAGCTTTAATTATTTGAGTCATATTGAAGTCGTTAAGAAGATGTAGCCTGAAGTTTTCTATGCATATGTGGACAAATGTTTGCAGAATCAGACTCTAATTTCACAAATTAGTTTTGTGGCAAGACGAAGGCAGGCAGAGTTTTACAGATTGAGGGGAAGGTGGAAAAAGAACAGGTTTTAGAGAAAACTAAAGATTAATAGAAACCATATGTAGGACTCCAAGTGATTCAGTGGGGTCTAGACAGTTGCCCTTTCTTGCTATTCTAATGTCATATGCACCAACGACAGAAGCCATATGTGAGCCACAAATAAACCCTCCCGAACTCACGTCTTCGCTGTTTAAAGTTTAATCAGTCTGTTTTAGCTGAAAGAAGATGAATGTTTAAGAGTGAAAATGCCAAACAAACAGCATATCAGCTTATTATGCCATGAGGTGTGTTACGAAAGTCAACTCATAGAGGGTGTATTAGTTCCTTAATGAAACTGAGTGACAACAGTAATTCCAAAATCTTTGGTTCTATTATGATGGAAACATCTCAATATTAATTCTTCCATACCCTAACTTTTTGCAGTATTCTGTTTTTCTTTACTTCATACATTCCCTGTTGGTTTGGTTGGGGTTCTTTGTTGTTTTTTTTGTTTGTTTGGGGGTTTTTTTGTTGGTTTTGGGGGGTTTTTACTGGATGTATTTTCTCATCTTTATTTATTTTTATCATATGCCTGCCTGATTTTCTAACACACTTTTTCCTCCTGTATGCTTTTGTTACAGTTTTTAAGCAACTGAGTGCGTTAATCAATGCTTTGCCTACCTGCCTCTTTACTACATGCAAATCTCAACATTTCAAGGAAAAACCAAAAATGTTACGCCTTGTCTTCTGCTTTTACAGAAACTTTCTGACATGAGTTTTTGTATTTTCCTATTAATGTAATACCAGTATCCTTTCATCTTCATCGAGTGAGGTGAGTGATGCTTTCTGATAGACCTGGGGCAGTAATATAATGCAATTATATCTCTTACTTTGTTATTGCCCCACTATTGCAGTTACGATAGCCAGTTACCACCAGTTTTTGTAACAGTGGTAAAGAAAAACAAAGTAATTAAGGTAAAGAACATTTTTAATAAGGCCATGAAATACTAGTTGTATGAAATGGAAGTAATTACACCATATTCAGGAAAAAAAAATCTCTGACATGCCGAAGTTGTGGTTTTTTTCTTCTGAAGAAAATCCATTATGGAGTGTTGGATGCCATCAGGAGAAAACTGTCTTCTTAATTAGCATCAGGTTTTGTCTGTCTTGCCAGGGCTAACAATTTGTCAATTGGTAAATAAATATTTGTCTCAAATGTAATCAGTGACTTCAACATTTACACATTGTATAGCTGTCATAATATTGGGAAATTAGATTTTTCCTAGGCCAGTGCAAGCGTTAGTGTTCAATCCATCACAAAGCTTAGGTAGATCTTGACATGCTTTTAAAGATTTATACTTCAACAGTGCATTTGGTAATGGTAATTAACTG
>WEKX01000079.1:167696-187843 GCA_013390025.1 Pitta sordida | reverse complement strand
ACTGACTAAATATTATATTTCACTGTAGTGTCCATTTCCAAGGAGTTCTAAGTTATTTGGTCACTGTGAAGAAAACACACTTAGATAGCAAGACGTGAGATTTCTGAACTGGTTTCACTTCTAAATCAAATTATGTGGCAATATTAACTGAGGCAGAGTAGAATAATTCTGCCACAGTAAATGCTCGAAGTGCTGAACTATTTCCCTTTGAATCATTGCAAATTTTGGTGTAACTGGTTTAAAGAGCAAGGAGACTTTCTGCTCCCTGGGTTAGTGGACAGAGTTGTATTTTATTAGGATTTAGAACTCCTTCAGCTTTTCGCTGCAAAGTAGTTAGAAGTTCCATTAAGTGGAAACAAGTGCAAAACCATTTTCTTACATGAATACGTTTCTCAGTTTTTATTTCTGAGATTTGGAGCTTGTCTTTAAGGACACACCACAAGACAAAGCTTTGAGCATTTGCAGTAGCTTAAGAATCTCTTGTTCCAACGTTTCACTGTTGCTCACACTGCGCCATGACTTTTGTTAATTTGGAATGGAACCATTTCTGCAGGATTTTGCTCTAAACTCCATCCGGGATTTGCTGTGTTTTCTTTTAAAACCCAATCTGGATCACAGCAAGTGAGCTCAAGGCCTGTAGCCCATGAAGGCAGACAAAAATAGAAAGCAAGTTCTGAAATCACAGTTGTCACTAATCCCCTCTTTGGGGGAGATGTTTCCTTACCTAAGAGGAGCAGAATTCTGCCACAGCCTGAAGTGAACTTTAGCACTTCTACATATTGTGGGTGCCATGTGAGGGGTTTGTCCTTCCAAAACTTCAGTGGTTCTCTTAACAACCACTCCCAACTTCTGTGAAATAATGATTTGGGTTTATTGGAAGTCTATGTTTCAGTAAGTGAGCTTATTAATATATATATTTTAAATATATATATATATGTTTAAGTATATGTTTTAGACAGTAATTTTAGATATAATTAAACAGTACTGCTGAAATAAATTTTATCCAAATACTGATGAAATCTTCACTTCAGAACAAAGAAAAATTCCCAAGAAACTACAGAAGATGATTTTTCCTTAACTCTCTAAAAGGGTTTTTGTTATAATATAGAAAACATTTTTTCCCCAAAGGCGATGTTCTTCATTTCTGTGGATTGTTTGTCTATATCCTCCTTTCCCCTGATGAAATTTCCAGAAAGTTATGCATATTCTTATTAAATGTGTGATCAGACCCTAATATTTATTCCAGGTAATGGAAAAAGTAGCTGGAAATTGGATTTCTGTATTTTGCAAAACACACAGAAAATAAATTATCTTCTAACTTGCTCTAATCTTTGAGCACCAACCTTTATATTATTTACAGTTCAGGAATGTTCCCAAAAATCTCATTTAGAGAATGAAATTATTTTTGAGAGGTTTATTGTCAGTCGCCCTGCTGCTTGCTTGGGCAGTTCATGTCAGCTCCACTTTCCACTTATAAAGGCTGCAAACCCAAAACTTTGATTTTCTCAAAGGACTTCAGAAGTCTTTTAGAAAACAGTTTACATTTTCTGCTGAGTACAGTAATCAGGTAAGTCCTATTAAAAAAGAAAACCCTTTGAATGTATTTGACTCTGTCTGTTTCCCCAGGACAACATTATATGATAGAAATTGTGAGAAGTCTGTAGGTATCTGAAGCCTAATGTTACTGAGAAGCCTGGCTTTGTCTAGTAAGCTTTCATTTCAAGAATATAGTATTTTGGTGGTGAAAAACATCAACTGCAGAATTCATCCTGGGCCTATGTATAAGTAATATTTCCCTGTCTGACTTCAAGGAGTTGAAGATAACGAATTTTTAGTTGCTGATATTTTATGTAGTTTTAATATAAACTAATATACTAATCTATACTTTTATCAAGAATGGCTAACTAGGGCCTTTGAAAAAACGAGTGAGATGAGAAGACTGTGGCTGTTTGTCTTACAGAAAGAATGAATAAGAAGGGGCACAATAAAAGAAATTACAAAGAATAATTGTCTGCCTAGGTAGATTACCTTGTTTGTTTAGGGCTTTTTTTACTCTTTCTTACAAAATAAGACAGCCAATCAATTCGAAGTGCATGAATGAAAGTAATTTCTTCACCATTCCCAATTAATGCATTGAATTCACTGCTGCCAGAAAAAAAATGGGGACTGTTAGTTAAGATTCAAGAGGGGAAGGTGACACAAGGTAATGATAACATCTGCATTTCCAACCTCACAGTCTCTGGTGCTTCTCCAATATGATTAATCCTATTATAGAAAAGCAGTTTGCAGGAGATATATATTCTTACTGCTTAAGTAATGAACAACTGAGACAGAGAGAACTATAGAGATGTTTCTTTAGTGGTTTAGTGTTTGCCTGACTTGACAGTAGGCCCAATCCCTGAGACCTAGTCTTGTATTTTCTCCATTGAAAACAACAACTCACCAATGTTAGTTTTCTTTTTCTCCTTCTGTCTACTTCTTTTATGCAAAATTTTAATTTTCTTTTTCAGTACAACATTTTCAAAAAATGGAGATACTTTTTTTTTTCAGAAATTGCAGTTCAGTTGTGCCTTTTTGCTATGCTTTTCTGTTTATCTAAGAGGTCCGGTAATAGGCTTTGAAATTGTGTGAGATGAAGTTGGAGACAAGTAGAGTGCTGAGCAGCCAAGAAAGTCAGCTGAGAATAAGGCATAATAAACTAGAAAAAAACCAGACTGAGGAATAAGGAAATTAAAATGGAATTAAAAGAGCTGGCTGTGATGGAAGACAACAGTGAAGAAGATAGAGAAGCAAACGAGGCAGTCGAACATCCTGGTATGGGTAAAGAAAGAGTTTAACATCCTCTGTCAGGCAAATATTTGCTGGTGTATTAAGAAGTCCAGAAGACAGAATGTCTAACAAATCTGAGCTCACCAAACATCCTGTAGCCATAGAAGGAGAGAATGTGGTCTGGATCAATGCTGGTAGATTGATACCATGTTTTCTGCCCACAAATTGATCACAGTCTTTTTCTTTATTCACTTTTCTCCCTTTTATTTTATAAATGGCCGGCAGATTCTTCTCATGTTGGAAATGAGGTGAAGTAATCCCTGACTAAGGATTGCCAGACTGTCTTTATGAACATTGAACTGTGCAGGAAAAAATATAATTTTAATTCATAGTCAAGGCCACACTGTCCTGTACTTCATTTCAGTCTATATGTAGTAAGAGATCTCGAAAAAAGATTTTCATCTATGTTTGGAAGATACCCTGCCTAGAACATTAAAAAGACACAAAAATTGGAATGTATGAGAGTGCCCTACACACCTCCAGGAGCTAAACCCCAGAGGGATCTGTATTAATTTTTTTCTCCCTCAAATACAGTATTAAAAATCAAGGAGAGAAATCTTGCAGTGTAACTGCTGCTTTAGCTACTTAAATCCCAAAATCACATACCTCCACTGCCAGCAGTAAAGTCCCCTTGATCTCCAAATTGTCATCCTTAAATCTTACCAATGTCAGAAGCTGGGTGACTCTCAGACATAAACCTCTAATTCCTTTGTCACTAGTACACAATAAAGGAGCAAAACAGTAAATATACCGATGAGATGTTTATAAAAAAGAATAAACAACAACAAACCAAAACAATTATTTTTGTCATGGTTAAGGAAGCGAATAAGGCTTGAAGACAATTAAAACATTTTTGATCAGTCAGGGTAAGTTAAAGGTGCACCTTAGTTTGTAGTAAATTTTGTGTCATGTAGTTGGACTCTCCGGGAATTTGGAGAGCATAAGTATTCAGAAAATAATTTATAAACTGCTGAACTATTTTCATTCACTATCCATATATTAATATTCTAACCATACCAACAACACCGTCTTTGGGAAGTTTAGAGAAAAGTTGCTGGAACTTACAATAATAATGTCCAATGTCTGTTGTTAATGTAATGAACTTTCCTAACTCACTGTGCAAAGCACTGAAAGTGCACCAGTCAATGCCATCCTAAAAAGTTCTCTGATAGGGTGAGGCTTTTCAATTCAGCTGATGATGTTTGTTAAATTTTAGTTTGTATTTCAGCTCCGAGGTGGTTGGCACATAGTGACACTGAAGCCCAATTACTGTTGGAGTTGCTGTTGTTATGTTTAGTTCTTTAGCCTTTGAGAGAATGAAAAGGAAAAAAAAGAAGTAATTAGTTTTATAAGTGTCATAGTCCATCTCTTAGCTTGATCAGTCAGAAACAAGAAAACAAATTAAGTAGGAAGAGACACTGAATTAGAGAGAAGACACTATTGACATAGAAGTAGGCATGGAGTAATATCTTCTGTATTTCCTTTCCTAAACAATTCATGGTACTGCAGTGCAGTGTCATAGCTAGCAGGAGTTGGATTGGGGTGTTTTAAATTTTATTTTCAGTCACTAAATTAAACCAGTTGTTTTTCTACATTAAAAATTATCAATAATAACACAACTCAATATTGCTGTGTAACCAATTCTCATGCACTGTAAATGCACAGATATTTCAATTATTGTAATTTGCTGGCCAAGCAAACATACATTACAGCTTGCAAGAATTCTTTATTCTATTAGTTTAAACACATTTATCAGGCATTTTTTGTGTAGGTGTCTGTGGATTTGTGGTGAGGTTACAGTCATTGTCCAGTTTGGCAGTTGCTCTGTTGGCCTTATACGTTAGACCCAATTCTGAAGTGAGTTTTGTCTTGCCACGCCCAGGGCAAAGTTGGACACTGGTTAACTGAAAGTCTTAACCACCAAACTTACTACATGTAACATACTTATTTTTATTAACACTAACATATATATATTATATATAAATTAATAATATTTTTAATTGTCAGTGTAGATATATCTGTATCTCTTTTCATGTTTGTAAAGAAAAATGTCAAATTTCTCTCTTCCTGAAGCCTGTACTACTTTTACCTAGCTAATTTCATTGACAGCAATGCATTGCATGCAAAAATTCACTAATAGCTCTTTCATAAATACAAAACAAATTTTTTTTTTCTTCTTGAATTAGTGGCTTATATCTTTGTTTTCAATGATTAATAAAGCAGAAAAGTTAGCGAGAATGTTTATAAAGCAAAAGCATTAGAGCTCTAAGGGATTGAGAAAGGGTGGAGTTGCAGAGAGGGAGCTCTGCTGCACCAGAGGGAAGATTATTTACTTAATCCTGTGCTCCTGAGTTGCTGTAGTGACTGAAGGCTGAGGTTTTGAATGGGCTTACGGAGCCAAAGGCAAAGTGTGACCAAACATCAAACTGGCAGGGCTCTAGTCAGAGATGATGGTGACCTTTGCTGCAGGCAGCTCTTTTCTTAAAATCCAATATCAAGGGCTCAAGGTCTTTCTGCTGACTCAGTGTAATTAGTTTTTCCTTTGTTTTAAGTGAGCAAAATCTATTTCACACCTTTTCACTTGGATAAGATGATTCTTCTTTCGGTTTTGGGCTTTTTTGATAGAACTTAATGGAAAACTAAAGGTTATCTGTAATGCAGGTTTGTTTGGTCCTCCTAACTGAAAAAATCAGCATCAGGACATTCCAGAGCTTCTCTGAATATCACTTTTTCTCCTCTAGTCCTGGACTTTGCTGAGTTTCTAACTGAGAACCAGCTCCCAGTGAATGAAATCCAATCTTGTATTCTCTGGCTGTACAGCTCCAAGTGCACACGGTCAGCTCAGCCCATCAGTTGGATTTGCCCTCTCTCTCGTCAGCACTGCCGTCTGTCAGGGGGTCACCTCCCAGTCCCCGAGGGCCAAAGTGCCCTCTGTTAGCTCTGCTGGCCTGTCAGTTTTAGTCATTGGACTCTTAGCAGTAAGTTAGAGTGCATTTGCATTAATATTCTTTGTCAGGTACTTTGTTTTGTCTTGATTAGGTGAAATCAGTATTTGTCCCCATGCTCCCACCTGAAGACACTTTTTTTTTCCTTAGTGCAAAAGCCACTGTATATCTCCAATTGTTTGTAGTCTTTCTTATTATTTGGACATTTCCCTTGCTAGTATATTTGGGTTTTTTCCCTAGAAGAGCACATTGCAGACTCTTAGCACACATGTGGAAATACAAGGAAATTAAATTAATTGGTTAAAATCATGCAGGAGGCCATCATAAAGCAAGTCTTCCAGATTTCTAGTTTTCACACTAATGCTCTGAGTGGGTGGATGCTTCGTCTTCCCTTGAATACATTTTAAGAAAACCACCTCTTATTTTTCTTAAGCTATTTCAAAAATATCCTTTATTGCATATGCAGAAACATCGTCTTTACCAAGATGACAAAGTATATTCTTTCCTGGATAACACTTAAGGTCATTTTTATATTTGTTCTGTCCCAGTTGAAACTGAAATCCTTTTCCCCTACTACTCTTTTTTTCCTGCATCTGTCTTTCCTGGCTGCAATCCTTCTGGATTCTAATTAGGCTTCCAATGGTTTGGCTCACGGTGTAACCATAACCAATTTATCATTCTCTTAATCTCCCTCTGGGACATTCATTGAAAGAACAGTACCTGAATATTTCCCCTTTATCTACAATTTCCAGTCTATATCAAACATGAAATCTTGACAGATGGAGTCCAATCTGTCACACTGAGTTAGTGTATTTTTCTTTTGATTGAATGTATTTATTGCACAAGGGAACATGGAAAAAATTTAAAGATGAATATTTAAAATTTGGGTTATAGAATGGTTAGTTGGGTTGGGAATTCCTTAAGGTTGGGGGGATTTATATTTTTCTTTTTACAACTGAGAATCTGGATTGTGTTATGTGAATGAGAAAACAACATGGGGCTTGTTTTTGTTGTGATCAGAGGAAGAACAGATCTGATCATAACAAAAACAGATGTAAAGCCATAACGTAGTCCCTCATATTATCTACTACACACTCTCACACTGACCAGCAAAGAATGCAAGGAAACATTCTGCCTTCTGCCAGCAGAGCCTCTGCCAGCGAATCAGTGCGTAAGATAGTTCCTGAAATCCATTCTGGGGAGACAAGTGTGATACAAAACCCTTCTGCCAAAGTGCTGGGCCAATCAATCAAGTGTTAATGACGGATCATGAAACCCATTTGTTGACAAATAAAAACTTGTGCGCTCTGCCAGTGAAACCAACTGTGTCACCCGTCTTTCCGCGACTGCCTGAAATATCACTTGCCGAGGCAGGATTTATTGATGGAAGGGGCTGATCCAGAGTGAGCCCATCCAACTGAGCTTGCAGGTGCACTGTAGTGTTAACTCTTAATGGTGCTTGGCTCCACAGAGGATATTGAAGTGTTCCCTAGACCGAGGGTTCTGTGGGAGGGAATGGACCAATCCCAAGGATAACACAGCCTGGTTCATTTAGACTTTGCAGCTGCTTTCAGTATTTTTCACCACGTGATGCAGTATGGCTGCAGGCTGGAACAGGAATACTAAATGAAATGTTTTATTCTGGAAGGCAGGAGAGCCGAGCAGTTATGTTTAAAACCTCAGAGGTTCTCCAGTAGAGATCAGAGCTGGAATTCCTCTTATTGCCATGCCTACCAGCAGGGTTGGGAAGTTTTCATGGAGAGACTGAGTCAGCTGGCTGTCAGGTTGTTGGTACTTACTGTTGATCATGAATAGTTGGTGGTTTGTTCGTTTGTTTTTCTTTTCCAAGAACTTGTTTGACTGGTAAAGGGAATAACTGACTGTCCCAGAAACTCTGAATGATGCTGCAGGATATTGCAAAGGTAGGCAAGGGAGGACTTGACCAATGGATCACTGAGATGTTTATTCAGTGATCACTGGCTCTCTACCTGCTTTCGCATGCCAAAACAGTAATGCTTTATTTATAGAAGCTGAGGAAGGAAATTGGTATAAACCTTGTTACTGTTTGTCACTTCATTTTGCTGACTTCTTCGACCCAGTTTACACTGAAGCAAAAGTCTGGGCTCTTGAGGAACTTTGTTAAATTGTAAACAGCCTAAGAAATAACATAGTTGCCTCCAGTATCAGTGCCAGTGACAACTGGATAGTCTCCCTTGTGGTGCCTAAAGGCCTCTGCTTAATGACATTCATTTCTTTACTTTCTCACATAGTTTCTCATGATGATCTGTTTGTTTTTATGTGCTGTGTTTTACCTCAAAAGCAGAGTAGCATAAGCCATATCATTGCCTTCATATTGCTTTTCTATTCGAAAGGACTGTTGGGATGAAATGTTTCCTGGGAGAGGCATTTGTCAGGAGAATTTCTGAGCTCCTAGGTTTCCTTAAACGAGGTGAAAACCCTTTGAGTTATGAACTGGAATTTGCTGTAGTGCCCTTCTGCAAAAGAATCACACAAGGCTCTCATTAATAATATGTTAGGAGAACTAAAAGGGCAATCTTTTAGCCCCTGTACTATTGCAGTTTTAAATACCCTCAGCAAAGGACAAAAGCTACCTTTTTTAGGAGAGCTTGGGTGAACGTTGAGATTTTGATGTTTATGTGCCAAATTCTTGATCTGGTATTTGTAAATCCTTCTTTTTTATAGGAGGTGCACCACTTTTTCCTCCCCTCAGTTTCCTCCTGCCCTGTTCCTTATCTCACAGAATATTTTGTGAGTATTTATGATTCTACACGCCACCTGGATTTAAAGTGATTAAAGAAATAAGAAACTAACAATTCAATTCTTCAAGAAGTGATGAGTAATTTTCCAAAGTAATGCATGTCTTCTTCAGACCAGAAAGTATTTGACTGATTTGTACTGGTCACTCACAAAATATTCACTTTACACCTGCAGCGAAGCACGAGAATTTAATTTCAAAAGATTTGATTTATACAGCATGGTGTTAGGTGATTGATGTTATATTCCAGCATAAACAAAAATATTGATTATAACTTAAATAGGAAGCCAGAAGCTACAGCTGTGAAGATGAAATCCCTTTGTCATACTTTTCACATCAGCTATAACTGGCTGCAAGAAGCCCCTGCTGGAGGTATTGACTCTCACCATGCTGAATCCTTCAACATGATATGAAGGACGCTGGGTAATTTTAAGAGTTCACTGACCAACTAGTTTGCTTTTGGACCAAAAAACAAACAACAAAACAAACCCCCAGACTTTGTTGTGCATTCAAATGCTGCTTTGGGTTTTGGACGCAGAAACCCCATCATATGCTGCAGCAGTCTGTGCTCTTCCCAGCACAACCCCTCTCTCTGTCTCTCTTGTAATCTCTTATGTTAGAGAAACAGCTCCCCAATCATTTACAGGCTCATAAACACGATCCAGCAGCATCCGTCTGCCCAACAGACCAGGGAAACAGCTCACAAATGAAAGCCAAATAAAACAATAACTCACAGCAAACAAACAGGC
This sequence comes from Pitta sordida, assembly GCA_013390025.1. Classification (NCBI taxonomy): domain Eukaryota; kingdom Metazoa; phylum Chordata; class Aves; order Passeriformes; family Pittidae; genus Pitta; species Pitta sordida. The sequence goes on along the minus strand of WEKX01000079.1, from coordinate 178,544 downwards.
AACTACAACAATCAGATCATGCTGCAGGAGCTGTTCCAAGTACCCAGACACTTCATTAGGCATGGAATAACAAAGGAAAATAGACCAGAGTCATCTCATTTAACTCTCTTAGGCAAATTACCTCTCCTGTTTTTTCCCCCCAACTCCTATTTATTCTTTCTTTCTGCTTGACGTAAGGGAATGCAACTTAGGTCTAGACACAGAATAAGCTGTGTTTGGAGGCACAGGACTGGGAAGGAAAGAGTTGTTGCATTCTGGTTATTTTTTCATTGGTATATTTCATAGGTTTTTTGCATTTTAGTGATTTTTAAGATCAAGTTTTTGACTCTTAATATATAATCTCTACACTTGCCCATAACTTTAGTCTGTACTAGAACTATGTGAGAGAGAATTGTCCCTCACCATGCATCAGATACAGAGAAAAAAACGCTTCCTGCATCACTTGATACTTTACTTGGGTTTTATTTGACTCATCTGGATTTTGCACATTCTTAATTTACACAGCATTTGTGTGGCAGGATCACACACAGGCATTCCCATCACAGGACTGGTTCAACTTCTCTTTTTGTGTGTCCATATGCACATTCTCATACCTGCGAACTTATCAACAGAGGCCTCATTAATATCTAAAGTATCCATCCTTAAAAAAACCCTCCTCATGTGCTGTCAAAGCACTGGACAAAACCAAACTGTTTCTTACAAACCATTTTTGGTTCTGACTTAGAATATAAGGGTTTGTTAGGTGGGCCAGACCTGACACTTACCAGTGCTCAGGTTTTGGGCCTAAAAAAGTCAAATGGTCAAAATGCCAATAGTTCAGCAAGATAAATGTTTTAAGTCTCCTAAGGGAAAATAACTGATGAAACCAAGATGTGGATGAAGACAGCAGTGCTGATGCTTGTAGTAACACCAATATACATCAGATGTGAAAAATTCTTTCAAGCCGTTGTTGAATAGAGACACAGTAAACAACAGATATCCTAAACTTTGGAAAAGGTCACAAGCATCTCATGCTTCCAGTGTTTTGTTGATCAGGTGGGTGGACTAGTAAATCTGTGAGGTGCTTGAAGCAGTAGTGAACTGGTGAGGTATTAAAGCTGATTTCCCTACCTCAGAGGGAGCTTCAGATCTTTGAAAAGCGATTCGGAGCCTGGGGCTTTGGAATGTCCACTGCTGCAGCGGGTGTAATTTTTATAGAAGAAGAAACCCCTCAAATATAACATTTAGATCTCCACAGTCTATTGTTAAGGTTTTTCTCACTGGGTAACTGATCTAGACACGCTTCCATCATTTAATCAAAGCTGACAAGCTTTGCAAATATTGTTCATGGGAGAATGTTTTTTTCCCAGTATCACTTGAACTGGGCTTTTTCCACAAGATATCCATGTGACACTTCCTGTGACTTGTTTGTGAAGAGGATCATTTTGCATGCCCTGCTTTTTGAATTGGCACTCACGGCTTTTGATACTGTGAACACTGGATGATAAGGATGGCACTTCTGGGGGTTTTTGAGGCAGTTTTGGCTGGTACATCACAGCTTCAGTGCCCAATAGTCCTCAGTGAGCCAGGTCATTTCACTGATGGGCATGTCATTAGATAAGTAGATATTAAGGGAGAAACTGAACAGCAGAAGGCAACTTCAGTCTCTTTCTGTGGTCCTTGTTGAACTTGTGGGTGGGGGGATTTATGGCAAGGATTATGGGTCTGGCAGAGAATAGTGCTTTAGTTTGAGTTATCTTATTTTAACCAAAGTAAACATAGCTGGTTCTCAATGTTAGGCTGGTATCATCTCTCTGTCTGTAGAAACATAGGATAATTTTACTAGTTTTGTGACTGGTTGAATATCAGTCATTCAAATGCTAAAATTCTCCTACACTGACATCAGATGTATGTGCAAATGTGAGATATTGTACAGGGGCACTCGTGATTGGTGCAAAATATATTAATTTTTTTCGTTTCTGTTAACTTGTTAATGTACTGATTTTGAAGTAGACAAAACAACAAAAATGCCCTGTTTCAGCTTTAAAAAAAAGCTATTTGACTGAAATACTCAATGCTTGCATGTAATAGTTCATTCACAGATCTCTTCTATCCCTTAAATCGCAGTAAGAGATGTTCTATATAGTATCATGCATATTTATTTTTTTAGAGAATACGAGCTTACATCCTGTGTTAACAGTAAATCATTGACTGGAATCCTAGCCTTGAAATGTGCATCATTTCTTACAAAGACCTCCAAAAGTGTACACCAAAGAAGCATTCTGAATGAAGGCCATGCAGCAGACTATACTGGTGAAAGAGGCAAGGATAATCTGATGGCACTCAGAGAGACTAAACCATAGCAATGGCCAATACTATGCAAAACTCTTGCGTATGTTGAAAAGTAAAACAGAGCTACATTTCCTGGATGTAATTGATGTATTGCGTGTGAAAGGGAACGGTGTTTTGTGTTCCTCTTTACTCTGTTATTGCTATGTTTCGTTGTGAGAGACCCAAGTGAAAATGGAGCCTCTGACTGGCACCTTTGGCAGAAATCTGCAGGTAGAAATATTGCTTCAGACAAAATGGGAAACCCTCAGTTCAAGAGGAAATTCCAGTGGAACCAATTTCCAAGTGCTTTAAATATTTAGTTTAATTGCCAGAGACCCAATTAATCATTCTCTATTGTTCCCTGCCTAACTTCTGCATCCCTGAGCAGAACCGCCTGTGTTTCTTGGTGTCCAGGTGCTCTTTTCACCAGCTATTTCTTATCTCTCTCCACAGACCAGCAAAATGCTCTGCAATACAAAGAATGTTTTCTTCCTCCTCTCTGCAGCAAGATTTCTGACTGTCATCACTCATGTGAAAGAAGGCAATCTTTCTTTCAGTTTTTGAACTGAAAGCCAGTCTTCCGGTTCAGAGACGAGCAATCCCTCACCTTTTTTATCTTCGCTGGTGAAAATCCATTGGCTTTTGATGCAGGCACTTCTGCACGAGCCACTGCTTTTGCCAATGGCACTTTGCCTCCCCAGAGTGTGGCACTGACCAACTGTCCCCACGAACTGTCACACTGCACTGCACGGTTCAGGGTTCAAGGACCCATCAGGGTGCTGCTGTTAAATTTAGTGTATCCTGCTAATTTCCTTTCAGCAGCTAGATGTCTCTGTTTCCTCCGTTTTTAGGGAATGGTAGTGGTTGAGCTGCTTTTGCCTTTAGAAAAGACTTGTTGCCCTCCATCATTTGTCCATTTTAGAGGTAAATTTAAGATGGGGATTTTGCTATAAATCTGTAACTCAGTGAGCACGTGGCCTGATTTTTTGCCTAACTTTTTCAGATCATTGATTGTTTCCCTCTATTAATCTGCCGTGGCCTGAGGCTGACCTATGTTTTTGCTTTTCGTGTTCCTCTGTGCTTTACAAGCAGAACTGAGACACTTCCTGCCTGTGACATTCTTATTTTTCCTTAATCATAGCTGTTTTCTACTTCATGTTATGGTTTGCATTTTTTTGTATGCTTTAGGTTAGAAATACTGTGATGGAAGATCCAAAACCTCTGGTGTAAGCGGAGGATGGTGTGTGTGCTGTTCTGGAGAGCAATTCCTTTTGCATGAACCACTGGGTGTACTGCAGGGCCATAAATGATGTTTGGTTCAGTAGAGTCAAGTGGAATACTTGAAATCTGGGGACAGCCTGGCATTTTTTTCCATATAGTGTAAATTAATGGGGGTTTATTTTAAAAGACCTCTCTTCATGCATTCTCTTGCATTTCTCGTGTTACATTTTCTTTGTTTGGAAGTGTCCTCAGGTTGTTTCTGCAGGTGTGGAATCACTGACAGAAACCAAAGGAAAGACTCCTGTTTCATTGTGCTGTGCAATGAAAATAATATTGTTCTTCTCATGTCTTTCTCTAAGTTGATAACTCTAAGGCAAAAATACCTCTGGCTATTGTAGCCCAGCCAGTCAATGAACACTTATAATCAATAAAGCACATTGTTATTCCCCTCATCTGAAAATGAGACAGCACAGATAGGGGAAAAAAACCCCAAATCCTTAAAAGTCTCTATTTCTATTTTTAAAGTTTTTCATATAAAGCAATTTCTTCAAAGGGCATTCAGAGGTGGGTTAAGGAAAATTATTCATTGTTGTTAAAAGAGAACAATTTGTCAGAGCATAGGAAAACTGTATGCACTGGTGTTTGCTGTTGCACGTGCACTGCTAGAAATAGCTTTTTCTAAATATCATAGGTATCATTGACATTTAAATCAGTTTTTCAAATATTTAGTATAATTAGCATCGTAGTTTCCAATTTTTGAGGATGTTACGAGGCAGAAATAGCTCCGTTAGAATATATGTCTGAGGCGTAAAATAGTATTTGTAACATCAGTATAAAGTAATATATTAATCAGGGTTGGCCATGAGGGGAATATGTAGTGTGCTTACATACTGGATTTTTCCTATTTTCTGAAACTTTTGGGATAATGTACCCTTTTGATTGAAACATGGTTGAATGTCTAAAGCTGCTTGAAGCTGAGATTGGGTAGACTGATGATATGAATGGCTTATTTCAGGATTGAGAGCTGGTGAACACTGGCTGCTGCTCAAGGGATGTGTGTCTTCAACAGCATCAGGCTGCAGCAGAGTCAGTGAGATCCCACTGAGTGAACTCTGTCCCTCCATGTCCAAGGAGAGTTTTAAACAAGTGCATTTCAAACAGCAGGGCAGGGAACCCATCCCTGGGTCAGCGGTGGAGGGGAGGAGTTTCCAGGGACAGAGGTGGGTTCTCTGCCCTACATGGGCAGAGCAGCTGCCCACAGCAGCTTGAGTTGCACACTAGCAGCTGATGTTCCTGAGACTGTCCACTCTGTTTGTAAAAGATGGGCTCCTACCATATGTGCTGAGTCCATGCTGGACAGCCAGCCTTTGTACCATGGAAAATTTCACCCCAGTCTGTTCTGCCTGCTCTGTTGCAACCTACAATAATAACCCATTAATCAAGTGTCACCCTTACTAGTACAGAGGAGCTCTTTTTTTATTGCCTTCATTTATAATAATTTAGTTTATACTTTACAATGTTATTGATTTTATGAAATGGCTCATTACATTTACACAAAGCTAAATCATTCAATTAGATGCTTTAAATTAAGTCATATAAATTTCTTACTAGATTTACTGTTGGATTGAATTGGAAATCAAGCCCTAAGAAATTATTTTTTGAAATAATTATTGGGAAGGCATTCTTACTTATGTTAAAGGGTAGAAAAAGAATATAAATTTTCAGTAAGATTTTTTAAATTATTAAAACCTAGATCCCATTTTGTAAGTGGGGAGTTTGCTTAATGTCCTCTGCATGAACTTGAAAGGGGAAGTGCACCACCAAAGGAGATTTTTTGTAGGTTCATCTAAGTGAAAAAACCAATATTCTGAGATAGGTCCATCACTCAGCCCTTCTTACAAAGGAAGTTTTTATAATACATACAATTAAGAAAACAAAACATTTTTCTCTTTTAAAGTTGAAGTGAGAAGGAATAGAGGCATATGAGAGGCAAGTCTGTTCTGAGATGCCTAACTAAGTTTGGAGTGCTTGTCAGTGCTGTGATAACAGTGATTTTTTAAAAAAGTAATCTTCAGTTCAGTAGAGAGAAAAATACATTATAGTTAAAATTACAGTAACTGAAACAGTAATTATTTGTAATTCAAAATTTGTTTCCCATTTATTCAAACTTGTCCAATTTTTTCCGACAGGAATTCAGTGTAAACTTGTAGTTGTCCAAAATAACAATGAAAGAATTTGAGTATGAGGTGGCTCCAATTTACTTAAGATACTACTCTTGAGTTAAGGTACTACTTTTCCTCCATTAGCCCTTCCAAAACTTTTTTATTATTCCAAACCTATTAATCTTACCATTTTCTTGCCAAGGAGTTCTTTTTTCTGCTGTCTGAAGAATGCTAAAGGATGCAAGTCCTTCCCTTGCATTTGTTCCTAAAGGTGCGTTTTCCTTCCCTCTGCCTTTGGCAAGAACTTCAGACAGTCTTTACTGTTTGTAAACATTTCTTGGCTGGACAAAATGAATTATGAAAGTGCTGAGTTAAAAGTCCTGTAAAACAGCAGTTCTGCTGGTAATGACAGACCCGCAGTAACGAGAGCTGGAGGCACTTTTGGGATAACTGGGACAGTGGCAGGAGGTGTTTGCTGCAGGATGGGCAGTGCGCTGGCACCTCCTGTCCACTTTTCACCATAGAAATCAGCATTTTGTTTGTATTCCTGTGTCATCCTGACTCTTTCAGGTGAATGCCTGGGGTTTTTTCAGTGTTTTCTTTCGTTGTCCCCTTGCTGCAGTGCAGTTTTAACAATTTGCCTTTCTATTCCCTTTGGAACAGTTTGTCTTGCTGCTTTCCCCTCAGCTTCTCTTTGTCAGAGATGACAGGCTTAACATCTTTAATTTTTTTTGAATAATTAAAAGCATTGAATCTTTGGTTACCCTCTGCTGGACTGTCAGGACTTTTAGCACACAAAAGTCGTAATTAAGTGCTCTGAGCTCTTCAAGGTATTCCAGAGGTTTCCTCTGTCTGGTAATAGAAGCAGCTTTTTTGTGTTAGGAGGGAATCAATCTATTCTTCACAAGAAAATTTATTTTGTGTGCATGTGGAGTTTCTAGGGGATTCTTTTAATTTTTAATACCTCCTACCTGCATCTTTTTTTTCACTTTACCTTGATTTCTAATTGTTTCCAGAGTTGTATATTATATGTTTAGTGAAGAATTACCTCTTTTCATTTCATGTTATAAATTAGTGTGGTTTATGTTTGCTGTTCTTCTGTGTTTATTCAGCATTACCTAGATACTCTGGAAAAACATTTTTTTTTAACTTTTTGTTTGTGTCTTGTATAATCCTTAGCAAGCCTTTTCACTGTGTCACCTTAGAAGCAACTGTTGAATCTCCAATAACATTCCTGATTTCAAGAAAAGACACCTCTTTTTTTTTTTTTAATTATGTTAAAGATTCTCCCCTTCAGTGCTTTTCTTCACAGTGTGATGTCCCATCACCAGTGCTTGACCCATTTCTGCTGCCTGTGGTGCAGTTCTCCTCAGCCTGTCATCTGAAAACACAAAAGACTTTAAACTTGAAACAAGTCTTGCATACCTGTCCCCTTCTGTGTCAAATCAACTTTGGGACAGTCGTAGCGATGCCCTTGCAAGGACAGAGCTCCTTGGCTGGGGGATCAGCAGAAGTGTCATGGATGGTTTCTTTGGCTTTGCTGTTTTGGAAGGAAAAAGAACACCACCATTTAAACTCCCGCAACATGGCATTCCAAGGGCTCCTGCTGTTTCTGAGGATTTGGTACGGGTGAGCTGGAGCTGCTTTGCCAAAATGTCAGCTTCATGGGTAACACCAGTAGACGGGCACACACAGGGTGGAAATGGTTCAATTAAAGCTGCCGGTGTCCCAGTCAGTGGAGGTGGGGAATTGGGTAAAGGGATTAATTAGAGAAGGAAGGAGATCAAAGTCACCTATTTGTTTTTGTTATTATCTCCATGTGTACTGTCTGGTTCAAGAAAGCATCTTGTTCCACCCTGTACTAGAGAGAAAAGGATAAAGCTCTTTGGATTATTTTGCAGTTTTTCTCAGGAGGTTTTGATTAGTTCAACAAAGTCTCTGATATGAATTAGGTTAGAAGTCTCTCTCCTCTCGATAGCATCATGGTGAATTACTGCTCTGAGGTTGGTCCTCCTCGTACTTGTAATTTTTTTTTCTGTTACATATAAAGTAATTAAATATTTGTTGATTTAGAGCTTTTAATCTGAGTCTCTCAAGACCCATCTTGAGAGTCTTTACGAGCAAGAAAGTTAACAACTTTTCTCTCTGTGTCCCCTACTGAATTTGTAATTATTTACTCAACAAGCAGTAGTTGGAAATCAAGAAACATCTACTCAGAATAACCAAAGAATTGATAGAGAGAGTAATCTCCTAGGAAATGGCAGCAGACAACTCAACTGAATTGCCTACTGAGATGGAGACTTCCATCCCTTCGTTTCCCAGGTGAGCTCTGAGTGGTCCAAGGAATGTGCAGTGGGTGAAATCCCCCTTTTCCCCCTCTTTCCACATGCCCTTTCCTCTTTTATCCAATTGTAAAAGAGATGTTTGATGCTAGGTAGTATATAACATTTTCTTGTTTCACAAAATCCACACCTATGGTGAATAATTTGCTGAGAGGTTGAGAAGAATGAAAAACACTTATGTAGCAAATAAATCATGTAGCAAATAAGTAGTTTTGGAACAGTGCATTTCATCTGGCTGTGGGGCATTAATGCCAATCCTAGAGGACAGGACAGAACAGTGAGAATAAAATTGAGTTAAATAAAACCAAAGTGTATAGACTTAGAAACTCACCAGCAGCATCAGTGGCAAGCATTAATTCCTTTCCTGCTGGCAGCAGGAAGGTGGGTGAGACAGTACTGTCAGCTGCACAAATTAAGTCACTGTGGCAGAAACACAACACAAATAAATAGGAAAAACAATGCAAAGAAAAACAGACTGTTGATGCTGCATAAACCTTCTTCCAAGCTGGAGGCACAGAAAAAGGAAATGTAATGACTTGTGCATGTCATTTTGTAGCCTGACAAGCCCTTTCAGCATAGAAAAAGAGTGTAAGATGCCAGGAGAGGTCTCGCTGCACATTCTGATAGAGAAAAGGGGCTTGTAGGTAGCTGGATCTCCTTCTCAGTAGACTGAGAAATAGAACAAGTCAGCTGTGCTGAGCCCTGGAGAGCTAACAGAAACGCTAATCGGGATTAAACTGAAAGAGAGGAAAGATAAGTGATAGGAATCATACAGGGTTTTTTTAATCACTGCCTCTGAACTGCTTTAATATCACAGGCCAAACTTTCCACGTCTGTTTTCACAAAGAAAAGAAAAACAAAATCCATATTTAACAATACGATCTAGATGTAACTTGTCATTTAACGACACAAAAACTGAGATTTCTCGTCTATCAGACTACCAATTTATGGTAAGAAAAGTAAATTTTAAATCACTTTTTATCTATCAATATCATATTTATATACAGTGAAGTTATCTGTCATATTTAAACTTGGGATTTAGAACTTTCTACACACAATCCTGTTCCTTTGTTGTAGTCCCAACTCGGTTGTCTGCAGAGGGTTCACAGGGCCACAAAAAGAAGTTGAGGATAAAAATAATGTCAAAGAGAAGGGACTGAGTACATGTCCCATGTGCTTCTCACAACAAGTTACTGAGAAATTACTGGGGATCAACTGTAATTCTTCTAATAATTTAGAATTCCACACTTGTATGGTATTCATTATCTCTTCTATTCCTAAACTAATATTTTGAAAGCAATGCATAAAATCCAATGTCCAGGACAATCTGGTTGCTTCCCAAGAACGTACTTCAGTAGTCCAAATTGTTATTTCTTCTGTAACCAGAGCTCCAGGCTGACAGGAGCACAGGGACTGGGATGTTGCCACATCCATTAGCCAGACGTGGTACTTGGAGAAGAGAGAACATACTGATGTGGATATCCTCACTGGGTAACGCAGGGTTTAAGTTTTTTAGTTAGCAGATGTCAAGGAAATTCATGTCACAATAAACAAGTAACTGATAGAGACAACAGCTTTCTTTGGATGTGTGTATTCTGCCTTAATCTCTAAGGCTGCACATGGGTTTGTGTGTGCTGTAAAACTTGATCCCGTGTGCTTTTGTCTTTGCTCTCCACATGAGAAGTTTGCCTGGGACTGAGCCTCATGTGGTTGAGGCAAAACTTTAATTTTTCAATTAATCTCATCTCGCAAGTATTTTTTCTCCCATCCACAGTGAACCCTAAGCAACATGGATGTTTATCACAGATTTCCTTTGTGGTGCTGCATTAAGGTCAGGACAGACAGGAGTGAGAACTGAGAACAGGACAAAATTCTCTGACTGGGTTGGTTTGAAAGGGATGAGCCAGGCCAGTGCCTGTGTCCATACGGCTTCTGCGGCTGCAGGAGTTTCACACCAATTTTTTTCCACCTGATGCATAAGAGTTTCCCCAGTTGATGGTCGAGGTGTCTCATTCCCAACTTGTGCTGAACTTGAACAAGCGGGCTGTCAAAAATTTCCATTTGCAGTGTGGGCTCAAACTGTGAGGTAAAAAGAGTACAGATACCCCCTTTTGTCTCGACTGAATTTCTACTGCAGCAGCGCTTGCTGTGAGGTGCTGGAGGTGATCGCGCTATTTTGAATATGATTAAGTACATCATCTTGTTTCTGCTTCAGTGTCAGCCCTGAAGACCCCATCTACTCAGCACACAGCCCCAGAGTCTGAGAGGTTGTAAGGTCTTCCTAGCTGAAAAAGGTCATTATTTGATAATGCCAGTTGGTAGCTGACATCCAAAGTTTATATTTATAGCTGTGCTTTCTTTTGAAAGTGTTCTTGTCCTACAGGTCTGGTTGAAGACAATAAAAGCTCTGGCTTTGAGATTCCATATATTAACAGATTAAATTGTTCAGGTCATTAATTTTACTGCAAGGCAGGCAAATCATTTTTCTAGGAGTTCAGAGGAAGACTTAATTCTTACACACTTAACAGTTGGTTCTGGAGAATATTTTTCTTCCTATCCCCACAAAAAAGATGTCTATATCACTCTCAATGCAGTGACATTGTAAACTCCACAATAAGAAAAGGGCACTTAAGTATATTTTTTTAACCTGGGGATCTAATATTCCAGAAATTCCTAAATAAATACGTGTGGAACCTAGACCTGGACTCTATCCTTGTGGGTTCCTTCCAACTCAGAATGTTCTGCAATTCTGTGAATTATGGAGTTTCATCTCTTAATGACTCTTTGAGAATGCTTAGGCTTGCAATTCAATC
>WEKX01000079.1:149474-167514 GCA_013390025.1 Pitta sordida | reverse complement strand
TATCCTTCATATGTATTATAGGGCTATTTAGAATTCGTATTGTGCCAGCACAGAGACAATGAGGATGTAAGATTCACTTCATAATTTTTCCAATAATTTTTTATAAGTTGTCATGACAAATTTTAGGAAAAGAANTGGGTTCCTTCCAACTCAGAATGTTCTGCAATTCTGTGAATTATGGAGTTTCATCTCTTAATGACTCTTTGAGAATGCTTAGGCTTGCAATTCAATCATTTCACAGTTATTAAATTTACTTTTAAATTCATCTAACAGATAACCTTGAAAAAGAGAAGTGGCTATTACAGAGACTGATAAACGAGTGACTTGACCAAGCCACACAGGGGGCTTTGGGAAGTTGAAAAAGGAAAATGGAGAGGAGGGAACCTGCAGTGTTAATGGATATCACAAGTGGGAATGTGATTCCTATTAGCTTGGGCAGCTGTTTGATTTACCAGTCCAAATCCTTTGACTGCAAGTGCTATTTTAATNTGGAATATATCAACGTAGACGTATGTATAAAATCAATAATTATGATATGCTGATAAAAAAGTTACCTTGCCTCTGTTAATAGAAAATACCGACAAATTTCAACAGCAAGCAAATTTGTGATGGTAAGAATTCAATTAAGCTAGTTCTTAGCTTAATCCTTCCCTTAATAAAATCTTTTGGGTTAGTAATTGCCAATTGGAAAATTAATTAAAAACCATTATCTGATATTGAAATGGTCATGATAGAGTGTATGAAAAAGAATGAGCAAAGATATTCTTAATGTGACGTTTCCTTCTACATATTAAAGTAAAAAAGATGAATTGGTCTTTAAGAATTTACAAGAGGTTTTTGAATACAAGGTTAAAACTTGTANTTTTTACTTTCTTGTCATCTAAGTTATTAATGGAGATAATTTAGGCATAATTTGCCTTATTTAAGGAAGAATCCTATTTCAACTTGTCATAGAGTAAATAAGTAAATAAACATTTCATTTGCAAGCTGCCTGTTTTCATCTAGTTTGTCTCATTTGAGGGTNATACCGACAAATTTCAACAGCAAGCAGATTTGTGATGGTAAGAATTCAATTAAGCTAGTTCTTAGCTTAATCCTTCCCTTAATAAAATCTTTTGGGTTAGTAATTGCCAATTGGAAAATTAATTAAAAACCATTATCTGATATTGAAATGGTCATGATAGAGTGTATGAAAAAGAATGAGCAAAGATATTCTCAATGCGACGTTTCCTTCTACATATTAAAGTAAAAAAGATGAATTGGTCTTTAAGAATTTACAAGAGGTTTTTGAATACAAGGTTAAAACTTGTACTAATACACTAGAATAAAAAAAAAAAACATTCCTTGCCAATGTGTGACAGCTCCATAAACAAATTTGTGAGGAATTGACAGGACCACTGGGGTTTCCTTCCTCTCACATTAGTTTTGCAATAAGCTCTGCCAAGAATCTTGTTTGTTACATATAAATGAGAAGTCCAGGATTCTGATCAGCTTTTTTGTTGATAATTAGCAAATTTAAAGCCTACAGGAAACGGGTGGTTGTTTTCAGATCAGGATATGATTTATTTTGGCAAATCCCATATTTCAAGTTACATCACTGAAGTGTGGTGATACTTCACCCCCATATGAGAATTGAGGGAAAAAAGAGGAAAAGCAGTTTGAATATATTTCTTGGAAACACCTGCTTACCTCATTGGACAAGAAACTTCCAAACTAAGTGCCCCAGTGTTATCCAAGAGATGCAGGTACCCCATAGTGGGCAGTAGAAAACAATTTTTACACTTAATTCACCTGCAAAATTCTCCAGGTTTATATCAAATTCACTAGAAATTCAGAATGAATTCAAACCAAACTGAATGTGAATTCATTCTTGGAGTAGTCCCTGTTTTCATTTGCGGGCTTGGTGAAAGGGAACATCCTCTGATGCTGGAGAAGCAAAGGGAATGAATTAATGTCAGGGTTACCAAAACTGTGTGAGTGCATTGAAGGGTGGGATATGTGAGTGGTAGCTCAACTTTTTGTGTTTTTCTTCTCTTAATGAAAACGAGAAGGAGTTTGTGCATCTAGCTCATTCTTAGCTCTTGGAACAGCATGTGTGTGTATGCCTGAAATGTGGACAATCAAGCAGCATTCCTGAATTTTCAATCAGCGTGAAGCGGTGCGTGATTAGTCTTCTGCAGTTATTGCTGTGACCTTCCTCAAATCTTAGTTCCGTAATCATAAAAACGGGCAGTTAGCATTTGCTTGTCAGCCTCATTTTAAATGTCTTCCTCTGCTATTTGTTTACATTATTAATAATACCTGGAAAAGGGTATCACAAGGTACTTTGCATGATAATTCACCTCCGTGTGGTCGAGAGGTATGAGACAGTTTTAGCAGAACTGTCTGAAACAATATTCCCAAGTAGCTACAAGAACTGCAGTTCCCCAAAATTTGAAATAATAAATGGCAGCCCGTCTTTCCCAGGGGCATTTTAGGAATATTTAGCCTGTGAACACATATGAAAATGACAGTGGACTGCAAAGAGTACTGAATTGTACTCAGTATTATTGAAACTGAAAGGCAGCAAAGAGGTGTAGAAATGAATGGGCTCCTAGAGGCTTTTTTATAGATTATGGGGGGAGGATGTGTTATAATAAAAGGTAATAAGAGCTTTCCTGCATCCGATAGACTCTACCTTCAACTAACCTACAGCTATCAGGAGTCAGTAATCCATGTTGGATAAAGACACTTTGAGGAGCAATTTTATTCTATTGCAATGCACCAGTTTGCACAATGGGTTTGTTCGCTTTTCGCAGGCAGCCTTCCTGAGGGACAATATTTCTGAAGCTCCACAAAGCGTTTTTTTCTGTTTTCATTGTGCAGTCCTTTAATTGGGTGAATGGGCTGCAGGGGCCTGGAAGTTGGAGTGACTAAAATTTGCACTCTTTGAAAAACCAGCCAAACAAAACATGTCAGGTGGTTTCACATGACACCGGGATAAAGTGAACATAAAAGGAAAGCCTATTTAAAGAACAGTGCATTAATGTTTTAGTGGTGTTCACTTCAGGATGGTACATTTTACATGAGCCTTTTTCCCTTATGGGAAAGTAATATGCTCGAAGTTGACTAAGTGTAGATCCTTTCCGTAAGAGGTTGAAGGAAGAGGCATTGGGAATGCAACAAGGGTGGTGTTCCGAGTGCAGAACTGGGATATAATGCCATAAGGCTAATTAACATCATGTTCTCCCTTTGTGTTCCCTTCGGGGGAATTGTGGTTTTAAATGATAACTATGTAGATTGAAAGAGTCTTAATCTAGGCGAGTGGTGCAGTAAAGCATTCCTCACTGAGTAACAAAAGGAATACGAAATGGGGTATGGGTAGTATATTTCAAATAAAGTGCAGAATGTACTTTTTCACCTTTTCCTTGTGCTTAGAGACACTGATTTACTCACTGAATAGAAGATGGAAGATGTACTTTTTTAGGCTTGGTGCATAGAGTTTATCACAATCTATAAAGAATTTCGACTTCTGGTGGGTTTGTCCTTTGGAATATTTTTCCTTTGGTGCAATCTCAATGTTCAGCAGTGACACGAAAAGTCACACACCATCTTTGTGAAGGGTCAGTAGAAATAAGTCCTTCAAGCAGCATTGATTTCCAAGTTTTTTCCTTGTTAGGTGCTTCAGAACATCCCTCCTGGGGTGCTGCTGAAGCCAAGTCAGGGGTGTAGTCAGGATCTCCAGCTAATTCTGAGCATTCCTGCTTCTCAAGCACTTGCAGAAACATATATTTTCTCTCCTCTCTTTTGTCTAAATTAGTACACAAGATATTTCAAGAGAGGCAAGTTAAACCTCTGATCTAAGATGAAGTTTTTTTCATTATGACTCTGATTAATTTATCTTTTTATTAAAGACTTTCCTGGAGCGCCTTTGCTCATTGTAAAGAAACACCAAAATTCCAAAGGTAGACATGGTATTCAAACACAGCATTATCATCTTCAGGTGAACAATAGAAAAAATACATGAATTAAGTGATAAAACTTGTTATGGCCAGGGGTATTTGCAACTTTTGTTGGCCACTAATGTCATACTTACGGCTGGGTGTAGCTGTGAAGAAATCTCCTCATTGAAAATATTCAAAGACATGGTGAGAGAAAATCCTCACCTATGCACAGCAAAGGATTGAAAAGTCTTGTCTGAGGTGGGAAACCATTCCTTCAGGAGGGGCTAGTCAGCAGGCTGAGACTTCAGCAAGGTGCTGAATGTGGCTGCAGAAAGGGAAGGAGAGGTTTCATTTCTCTGGGGAAATACAAGAGATCCATTCTGGAAAAAGGAAAGTGCAAGTGTAACAAAGAGCTTCAGGGTGAATCTAGGAAAGACTGGGAATAGGAACAAGAGAAAGGTCAGAGAATACATTATTCTCTAAGGGGAAACCATTTGAAAGCTGAGCAGGTAAAACCAGCATTTCCATGGGAAAGAGGCTTGGTGTGAATGTGCAGAGGTGCTGAGCTGTGCTGGGGTGAGGAGATGAGGATCCATTTGGATTGTTCAGAGGCCGTGTGGCTTTGCAGGGCTGCTTTGCCTTGAACAACGTTTTGTACTATTTTTGAATTAAGCAGAATCCATGTACCTCTAGCAGAGCTGAATTTTGTGACATGTCTAGGAATAGCAGCAATTGTAGGTCTGAGTCCAATGATTTGAGCTGCAGTTCAAACTTCAAGTGTAGAGCAGATCACAGTTTAAAATGCCTGACAGTTTTTGATTTGTCTTCTGTCACTGAAGGAGAGAGCAAGTTAAATGGTCTGTAGTAAAAAGTGATTGAACAAATCATTTTAAAAAAACTAAAAAGAAGAATGTATTTCTTTTTCTGCTTGGTTGCTAACAGTAACTTTTTGATATTTTCAAGAAAATCTCGTTTCATAACAAAATAAGTAACACTGTCTATGTAAAAAATTTCACTTCCCCACTCTGAGGGGGCTGAAAACAGCGAACTGTCATTTTCTGAAATAATGGAGAAATAAAAATTAGAACAAAAATTATTGTATCTCTTATAACATGGAAAACCCAAAAATGTTTAAGGTTTGTAGCAGTATTACCCTTTAGGTTCGAGAGCACCTATGATCTGTCTCAGCCACAGACGTGTATTGTTTGGAAAGCATTTTTCAAGGCTTGTAAACAAAGCATACATGACAGAGACAAATTAAAGCTCGTCTGTTTTATTGATTGATGAAGGTTTTTAGATTATATTTGACTGGAGGCTGAATGCCTGCTTCTGGGGTGGCTACTGGCTCTTCTTTCTTCCTTCTGGAAGAAATAGTTGTATAGAGGGGTTTTTTATCTGTTTGTTAGGCTGGAGGTTTGGGTTGTTCCCACTACCACCCCTTGTTTTCCCCTTCTTCTTCTGTGCAGGGTGTAATACTTGTTCTCTGAATCATGCTGGAACATATTTTGGGAATTCATAGGATTATCACCAGGGCTACTGCTATCAGGCAGAACACATGCACATTTTATTATCTCATCCAACAGGTTTTCATTTTCTATGCACATTGAGTCAGCATAGAGAGGGAAACATGCTGCCATTACTACTGGCAGAACTCTATAAATATTATAACAGTCTTTTCAGTCCTGCAGAAGCTCATTCTGTCATGATAATTCAAAATCTAAGTCCTTATTTCCTGTCTCTTCCTTTCTCTCATCTGCCCTTCCAATATGGATGGTATCCTGACCCTGTTCTGCCTAAAAGATGGTGCATATTACTGGGCTGTGAATTGATTCAATCAGTCAAATGCATTTGTGGAGCCTCTGAAATGCAAACATGTGGCTGCAACCAGTGTCTCCTTTTGGGAACTGTGGTCTCTGGCAATCAGTTTGGAAGATAAGGCAGGCACATTAAGTGAAAATAACTGTTAAAGAAACTAGTTACATTCAATTTGTAATACCCTGCAGAACACCAGTCTGTTAGTTGAATAATCTACTTGGATTGAATTATAACTTGTGTACATGCAGACTGCACATGGGGAGGGACTCTCTTGTGAGTTGGGTAGGCAGCCTGGGCAGGAGGGCATAGAAAGCTGATCTGTGAGCTGGTCACTGTGTGTGTCCTTCTCCCCTGGACACAGCGTGACCCCAAACTCCTGCTGTGTATCAGCAGGCGTCAGCAACTCACATCTTCTTCACTTCACTTTGGCTTTCCCTATTCTCCCCTTTCCCAGCAGGAAAAAATAAAATCAAATCAAGTTTCTCTCGCAGGATTTTATCAGTATGAGTGTACATACATCTAATACCTGCTCACAGATGAGCTCTCCGTGCACTCCTGACCAGGTTGACTCTCCTGCACAGCCTGGGGCAGCGTGATGGCAATGGGACACTGCACCACCCAGTGAGTGAGAGCCAGCTGTGCAGAATTACCTGCCAAAAGGGCAGTTTCTTCTCCTGCAATCTATTTCTGGAAGTGCATTTGGAAGTTTGTTGTATAGACATGGTTTCGTATTTTAAACAGACATTTCCTTCTAAGGTGTTTATTGGACATGATTTAACTCAGTTACAGTGAGAATAAAAATTGTGCCTGTGATTTTTTAACATCTCTGCACATCTGAGATTTAAGGCTTAAAACTCGTGCTGTGACATTGCAGTGCTACCTGTTGAATTCACTCAGTGTTTTTGATTTGAAACAAAAGTGCCTTTTTCTTTTCCTTTTGCCATTTCAATTCCTTTCCTTTGCGGGTGATTTATGTATTGTGGAAGGAATGATTATATTATTGTAAATTTCCTTTGTTACTCATTTTGACTAAATATATTTTCATGACTACTTGTATCACTCCTTTCCTTTCTATTTGAAGTGTGTAATTTTTCCTCTGTCTCCCAACTTTTACCGGTCACCCAGGTAAAAGTTGGGAGACACCCACTCGTCTTCCATTTTCAACTCTGCTACCTTTTTTTGCCCAAACTTAATCTACTGTTCCTTGTTCCCTTTTTATTACAAATCTTCACATTTGCATATACGGGCAAAGAGTTTGGGAATTCGGTGTATTCTGGTATGACAGGACAGAAGTCAGGTTTGGAGTTTGAATTTCTTCTATACAAGATTTGAGGAGAGCGTTCTGTAACTTGTCATCGCATTAGCAATAATAATTCTATCACTCTATCAGAAGGGAAAAATAGCATTTAAATAGTCAGATCATATTTTTGCAGTCATAAATCAGCCCATCTGCAGCAAAGTTAATTGGAGATGCTTTGCAATTTAGGGCAAAACCCCAAAGCAACATTTCATTGTGTTGGAAAGGAAGCATTCAGGTAGAACTTAACTCTGTCTGTAGGAATGAGGCACAGAGGTAGGGAAGAGGAACTATGTTCATAACTCAACATTATGGCAACGAAGTGAGAAATCTATTTTTCTAATTAAGCAGAATACTTAAAGAAATAGCAAATAATTTTTCTACAGCTCCTATTTCTGCTGGCTTAACCAATGACAGCAGTGTGAGACCAAATCTTTATTATCCTTGATCATAACTTTCTTAGGTTTAGAGTAACAAGACCCAAATTCTACCTATATTGAGGTACTTTAATTGCCATTTCCCAAGCATGTCCTTGACACATTCACCATGTGCATTTCTGTAACGTAGGCCTTGAAATGAAATTCAGAATTTTGAAGATCTAATTTTTATCTTGTTCTTCCTTATGCAGGAAATACTTGTCTTGAATGTACAAGAATTGTTCTGATGTGGGGCAGACAGAAAATACAACGTTCCTCTTCAGGTGGCTGGAATAGATGAAAGCTCTGTGTCCAGAATACAGCTGGGAGTGTGCAGAGAATGCATTACCCTCCATAACCCTCTAGGTAGTGAAAAACCTGATTTTTTGGTTTTTGTTTTCCAGCTGTGCCCTTCTCTGTTTATGTTTTTTTTTTCCTTTTATGAGCCTCATCATAGGTCTTTAAATATGGGATGTTGTTTGCTAAGAAACCACTCCATTATTCCAGGAGCATATGTTCGTGACAAGTACAAGTCATGAACATTTGAATAGTCTCCATCTGGCATGAATTAACACAGTATCATAATAAATGTGAAGTGTTAATACTAAGGAGCTTGTCTGGGAATTTTAGATTTAACCAATATTTATAGTTATATATATGGAATATGATTTTGGTTTTGCTCTGAAGAGCATAGACAAAACATGATTTACCATTCCACAAGTGACTGCAAGACATAGGATGCTTCCAGTAGTGGAATTCTTGAAATAGTAACCTCATTATGCAATAAAGTGAAATACCAGGTGCTTTTTTGCTCTTAAAAATACTTCTAAGGAAAAGAATAAATGGAAAAAATAGAATATGTTGCTATTTGCTATAGTGATGGCAGCAATGTATGGGTGTCAGTTCAGCATTATTTGTTAACATATGTATTTTAAACCCTTCATTGCCCCTTGAGTATGTAACATATATCTCACATCCATCTGGCCATATGGAGACACTGCACTCATTTAAATAACAAGTGCACAGTAAAATTATCTTGGCCCCAGAGTGAATGTTGTTTATAACAGGGAGTTACTCTTACTTCCTAAATTAAACAATTTTTTTCCTACAGAACCTTAGGGCTAAGCTATTAGCCAGTAGATCTTGAGACAAGATGAGCTCTTACCACAGTACGTATAACAGCTACTGGTCTTTACTCACTACAATGTATTTTGTGGAACAGTCAAATACATTTTAAAATGTCAGCATTCCCACTGTCACTTTTTCTATTCTGAATATATATAAAGTTTCACTGTGCATGTCTACAATCTTCAGAAACCTTTCTGTCTTTGATTTTCAGTTTGTTTTGATAATCATGAAGTATTTAATGAGTACATGGAAAAGATAGACAACATTGGAAAAGGTACACAACCTACCACCAATTTGGAGGCTTGACTTTTTGTTGTGGTCTTTGCTAATACTGATATATTTAAGAATACAACAGCTCTGCTACACTTGAGTTAGACATGTTTATATTCTATCAAGCTTTTTTTTCCTGGCTATATTCCATTTGAAGTTGAATTTCACCTGCTACTCGGACTGCACACATGCTTGTGCCATGTGTACACCTTCCTTGCTGCGTGAAGGGGAGCAATTTGCGGTAAGAAAATACTTCTCTGTTGGGTATGCATCTGAAGGGAAATGAAAAGGCAAAATTCAAAGGTAAAAATGTTACAGTGTTCCATGTGAAATGTTCAGAAAAGTATATTAAGATCAGTTGTGGCTTATGGAGCATTTATAAATGACGGATGTGGTGCATAGGATTTAGGAAAGCCCCCAAAATACTTAAGCCGAAAGACAGTGCAGAGTTCTGTCTAGTACCCGATAACCACCCTGTAGTTCAATAGATTACTGCAGCCATTTGACTGAAACTAAATACTGAATGTGTTCACAGGCCCGAGGTCTGTGATCTCTAGTGAAGATTTCAGCTGTGAGGGGTCCTGGAGTGCCTGACCATCTCATTCTCAGCCCACATTTTTGTCATGCTCTGTTGCAGCCGTTTTCCTTGTGTTTGTGAGGAGACCCACGCTTGGTAGGAGACATCCCTTCAGAGTCCTTTGCACTTCTTCGCACTCTTCTCTACAATGGCTTTCGTTGTGAAGAAAACCAGAAATTGTACTGGCATGAGGAGCTGAAGGACTAGAAATACACGAAGGCACAATTTTTCTAAGAATTTTCAACAGCAATTCGTGTATTTTGGCTGAACCTCCAGAGAAAACCAATGGAAAAGAAGCAGGGATTTATTTTTTTTTAATTCCTCTAGACATGGGTATGCTACTATGTAAGAATCAGGAGTAGGAAAGGGGCAGAGTCTGGCAAATTGCATAATTCAAGTCCTGTTTTTAATAAAGGTCCTTTGATTTGGCAGTGGGGATGAAGCAGATGGGTGGTGAGATAGCAGTCTCGGCTGGCTGCCACCTCCCAGTAACATACAGCCTCCTTGTTTAGTGTGTCTGGGCGTAATTTTCACTGACATACAAAGAAGTATTTTTAGGAGTGATGTCAGTTCATTGGCTGAACAGCATTGTTTGGCTTGCTGAACTGATTCCCAAAAGCACTCACTGCCTTTGAGAATGGCACTTTCCTCTTTGTAGAATGTCATTATTCTGCATTTTAATGACTGTTTTGAAGGGCAGGTCAGGTAGTCAAATAAATGTGTGGTTGGTGCTTTCTGATTGTTCCTAAAATAGGCAGACCAATTTCTGCTGAAGGAGAGTGAGTCTGAAGTGTGCCAAAAATCATTCTGATTTGCAAGAGAAATTCCAGTGGCTGTAAGCACAGCCAGGGGAGCCAGGCTAATGCGTGCCGCAAAAATGATCATGTAATGTTCGCAATGTGGTCATCTTATCTTTGTGCCTCTGTGCAGCCCACGCTGTAGAGACAAATGGGGAGAAGAAACAAAACTGCCTCTGAGTTCTGACCCAAAAACATAAGCATAGAAATCACACTTAATTGTGTTTGTGCTGTGAATGCTGCTTGTGTAGACTTGTGTGGAGTGTTTAGTGACACCAGCCAGGAAACACAATTCATTTGGGTTATTTTCCACTTATAGCAGTAAGAAACGCCAGGGATTTTTAACAAGGAGGAATCCTTTTCTTTGGAACTCTGTGAACTGGAGAGGCTGCTTTACAAATCCTCTACCAGAATACCTGCAAGACTCTTTAAACATTTCTGAACAATTGAGAAACAGGTTTGTCTGGATTTCTGAGGGAATTACCCTCCTAAGTCACTAAAGCAATCTACAGAATCCCACCTGTAATTACTGAACACAGTCAAAGAGTGAGGAATAATAAGAGGGAAATATGCTGAAAGTTGTTGTGCTCTCACAGTGTATAATGAGCATGTCAGGTAATACTATTCTGAATGGCAAAGTACAATCTTTCATTCCATGTCAAAAAGCTTCTCTAAAGTGCTTCTCATATTAAAAGTGTCAGGTATATATCTACCTTTTTTCCTCAATTTTATGAGGCATAAAGTGAAGGATGAGTTAGTGATTTGCTAAGATCACTAAGAAATCAAAACCAGAATGAGCTCAAATCTACTTTCAGTCCTTTCCTTTACTCTCATGACATTTTAGGAGTTTTTCTTTTTTAATAGTTTTAGAAATGGAAGAATGATACATTTAAAGACACCAAGTATTACATCCTAGCCAGTGGGGTTAATTCATTTCAGTATGTGCCTGTCATTTCGTGTCACTGAATGCTAAGCCCTCATTTTACAATTCATCTAAATGGATTTGTTCCCAGCTTCCCAGTAAATCTTTTTTTTAAAAAAAAATTCTGGGCTCTCAGCAGTATTCTTGACAGGAACCAGTATAAACCCAAGGTATTTTGGGTAATACTGTGGAAACTGAAAGAGAAAGAAGCCAATGGTTATCTCAGAGCAGTGCCAGCCATGAGTTCACTTCTTTTTTGGTTGTTTTGAGTGTGGTGATAGTGGTGTGCTGTTGTGACTGAAGATGGAAGTTCTTTTATCTTATCTTTCATCACACCAAAAGTACTGTTGAAAATGAAGCTCTTCAGTGCCAAAGAGCTCATCTTCATGTCTGGCACAGGGTGGGTGACAACTCCGAAATGAGACTGGGAACCACAATTCAGAATTTGGCTACTAGAAGCTGCGCTTTCTGCAGAGTTTGGGGGAATGGCCTACTCATTTCTTACCAGCTTTTAATTTTCAACACATGTTCACATAGATCTGTTACTCTTCATCCCATGGAGGCTAACAATTTTAGTGAGTCATATTAATCAGTTCAACTGGTAAAAGATAAAAGCAGCATGTACTTTACAGCACTGAGGGATATGATCAAGGGAATTGATACTGACCTTGTTCCTCTTGACAGTTGATCCCAGCCTGTATTTAAATGAAGTTCACTGCTTTTATTTCATTTCCCTGGAAGTGCCCATGTGCCTGAAATAATGAATTGTTCAAATAGCAATTCTAACCTAGATCTTGAAGCGTGAAGTTCCGTGACACTTAAGTTCATCTAACAGCTTGCTGCTTCCTACTGGGTTTCCTCTCTCTCATCCTGTAGTCCAGGCACTACAGCTTCTCCTGTGTCAGTTCCAATACTTGTCACTTCTTTTTTTTTTCCTTCTGAATTGTTATTTTGCTGGCAAAAAGCTGAACAACTCTCCTGAGAGGCCAGGTGAGCACGTGGCTGGTGCAAGAGAAGCTGGGAGCAGTGGGATTGGCCCTTTTGACATGAGCAGGTTCTTTGATCTTCCCAGATGTCTCCCAGGGTCCACCACAAGCTGTATTTTGGCAAGTGCTGAAAGCTGTTGCCAGCAGCAGACCTGCCACCTCCTGCCCTGTGTAGAGAATTCCTTCCCGTGTGCCAGTCCTGGAGGCCCTGGTGTGTCCCTTCTGAGCTGAATGAAGGAACTGACATGTTTCAACTAAGGAGTTTAAAAAAAGAAGTAATTGTGCTGCAGTAGTTCTCCTCCTCATTTCACTGCAGGACTCAACAACTGGTTATTGTGGTGTCACAGCTCCTGGTGTACTCGGGGTTTCTGCTGCCTGAGAGGCTGTTACATGAGATGTTTTCATTACTTCCTTATTGTGGTGTCACAGCTCCTGGTGTGCTCGGACATGAGATGTTTTCTTTACTTCCACCTTGGCTCCGCTGTTCTAGATGTTAGTGGAACTATTCTGGATTATCAAAGCAAAAAAATGACTTTTTTTTTTAAAGCTTGTGAGAAAAATCCAACATTTTTAAACCCAGTCATCTTCAGGTATCAGCCATAACTGTGAGAAGCTGTGAGCTGCAGCTTAGAGACAGGGAATTCTAAATGAGCTTTATAGCTGAAGAAATCATCAGAGTAAATTAAACCCATTATTATTTTGAACAGTCCTGAGAAAATCCATTCCAATCTCATGAACGTTTAACTATTAAAAACATGAAGATTGGTATTTTTGGGCACCTCTGAACACTCTCCCTTGACTAAGGACAAAATTCCCAACTATTATTGCCTACTTGTAAAACACATCTGCCACTTTTACAATTTTCCGAACAGTTCTATGCAGTGAATCAATCATATTACTGTAAGATATCATTGATAATAGAAATTCTAGAAACTTTTGAGAAATTAGAGGATTGAAGTGTTTGATATCCAGTCTGTTAGGATTTCTTCTATCCAGCAGTTTTTTTAAGCAGCCCTTGTTGAAAACAAGTGTTTGCAGAAGGCAGTAAGAGGTCTGTCCACGTGGCTTCACCTTTCCTCACAGTAGTAGCAATGCTGTTACTAACTGGCAACCAAACCAGCTGATGTTGGCAGAAAAGAGTTTGCAAACTTGACTAAATGGGATTTAGCAAATTAGATTGAATCGGGTTATGTTGCAGCTTAATTTTGTTTTGCGTTTTAGAAGTTGTCCTGTAGTGATACTGAGACACAATGCCCCATTATATTAATGCATGATCATATTAAGGCTTCTGAATGTAACTCTTAATTCTATAAGAAGTGGGTAACAGCTTGATGGAGTGAGGATTCAGCAGTTGTTACTGATTCTAAGATGCATTTATCTGTTTGCATTTTTTTAATATTTAAGAGCATAGATTCCATTTACTTTATTTATCATATATGTTTAGAAAATGAGACAATTTGTGCAAAAGCTCTTTGAATCTGTTCAGAAAAAAAGTTCATCTATATAACAGAAATTCCACCTCTGAGTGTTTTTATCATAAGCAAAATATTTTTTTTATTTTAGCAATGCATCATTTTGCAGTTCTACATGTGTTTGGAATAAACTTTAAGTTTTTCATTAGCTAACCTTTGTCCCAAGTACTCCTTTATTTTTTCCCTTCTGTTTTCCTAGTAAGAATTTATGGAGCTGGTGTGAAAATGCCTTTTTTGATATGTTGAATTGCTTGAACAAGTTGGTTCTGGATTTATTTTTCAAGAGCAGAGTCTGTTCAACAGTATTCTTTCTGCCTGATTCTGTTCACAATGTTTGATGATCATGGTGACAAGAAACCTTCAAAAACCAGAATAAAGATACTTTTGACTTTAAACTGGTTATTTCAGCGATTTGCACTTCTATATGACTTTGAACTTGCTGCTTGTGTTACTCTGGTTTTGGACCCATGTATAAATTAAACGAATCATATTTGAAGACACTTGTGTTGGGACATTGTTGTTTTAATTGCAAAAAACAGAATAGAAGATGGGCTGGGTATATGAGGTAAGGTGTGCTTTCTGGGTGTGTTTTTGCCAAGGAAACAAAGCCGTCCCTTCCCAAACTGGTCACAAAACACAACTGTGTATGGTGTAACGAGTTTGTGTAGGAACTGGCTTGAGATTTAGGGAAAAAATATTTGGGATGTCAATAGAGATGTAATGAGCCACCTGAAGCCTTAATGCTCAAAATGCTTACTTTATCAGTCGGGCTTGTAACTGCCAGGAAAATGTTCCTTCAGCTCTATTTATGTAGAGCATCCAGATGTCAGTTAGCTAAATCACAGCCATAGATTCTCTAGGGAGATTTTAGGTCTTGTTTCTAGTTAAACGCTAGAGCAGGTGGTAATCAGAATTCAGATCAGATGTCAGCTGCACCACAAGTTTTCGTCATCTCTCTCCCCCTCCCCATTTTTGTGCGCGTTTTCACATGAGGTGGACAGAGGAAGACACAAAGCAGCATGATAACACTTTGATTGCTACAGTAAAAGAGATTTTACAGTAAGCATAAAGGAGGAAATGCTGATGACGTTTCTTAGCAGTTTATATTGGTTTTCTTTTAAGAACTTACTTAATAACTTTTAAAAATTAACATTGTGAAATCTGAATTAAAGAATTAGAAAAATGTAAGGTATGTGTACACTATATTTTAAGTTTAATTTATTCTGAATTTTACAGAGAAACTGAATCTTTTCCTTCTCATTCACTGATACTATTTTTTCATCCCAGTTGTATGGTTATGTGCGTTACCCACCATTGTTTTTTGGATATTTTTTAATTTCATCATGACTGAATCTGAAGATTTCATATGTTTGAAGTCTTAAGGTTTATACAAAATCTCTAAGTGTAGATTTATTGAGAATGTGGTGATTGAACAGGTCGGGTTTTTTATTTCATTAGGTAGAAATGTTGGAAGGGCATCTTTGCTTGTAATTCTTTATTTTCAAGTACATTTATTCATTATCCAGTGTTTTATATAAAAATTATGCATATTCTTTGTTCTTTTGCATACTCAGTCTGAAAACCACAACATTATGCTTTTGTGGATACATAGCAATACTTGTTAATAAACTCAAAATATTGATGCTGACACGAAGACTTAAACATTTTTTGTCAGAACTCAGTCAAAACTTAAGGCATTGAATCTTGGTTAATTCCTTTAAAGGCCTGAATACACTGAGTTTCCATACAGTTGCCTTGAAGCTTTCATGAGCTCCTGGAGTGGACATCTTGCCAAGGCTGTGTGGTCCATCATTCCACCTAGATAGAGAAGGTTTTCTGCCTCGTGCTTCCTCCTAGGTGGTTCCTGATGTCTCCTGACTTGAAGTTATTTGGATTTAGTAGGCAGCATGACAGCTGGGTCCCAGGGGAGTAACAGGGCTTCAGGCTGCTCTGACGATTGTCCTGCTCAGGTAAATAATAATATCATTCGTCTTATGTTATTCAGGACAGCTGTGTGTCAAATACTTTGTTCTTGCTAAAGCTGGTCAAGAATTTTACACTTTTCAAGTATTGTCAATGGAGTGAAGGAAACAGAAATGCTCACTGGGCTGCATTACCTTCTGCTATAATTTGTTCTCTGTTGCCTAAATATCTGTTTTTATCTTAAATCTGTGTTCTTTAGTGTATTACTCTGCTATGCAAGCTTGATTTTTTGCATGGCCATGTGCAGGCAAGAGCAGCCAACGAGGATACAGTTAAAGAAGATGGAGTTTTGGTATTTGGAAAAAGAGGGAGGGGAAAAAAAGCAGTAAATTGAATGTATTTGTATTTGTTTCAAAACTTTCAGACCAGTTTTGTTTCTGGTGCACATGTCAGCTGAGTTTGAGCCCCGAGCAACAAAGGAACCCTTTGTTCCAAAAGAGGGAGGCTAAGGGGGGTGCTCATTAGATGCAACGCAGCATTCCTGGGGAAAGAAACAATCCACAAACTTTTTTATAAAGGTAGTGCATAACTTAGGGCTGTCCCTTGATGGCAGTAACTTTTGAACTGAAAATTTATATACATTCCACGTGCTTATTTTCCTCTGCAATTCATGAATAAATGAACTGGCAGTGCAACAACAATATTATAGCTCAGGGTACTGCAGTTTTTGTAGACTGTCAAGGAGATGGTTTATGCTGCACCAGTGCAGTGTATAAGCTCTGTCAGACTCTTGGTCACCTCAAGATGAATATTGATAAGACTCAAATGTTATAGCAGTCAATTTTGTATAATTTTCTCTTTTACCCAATCTAGTCATTTTTATGAGAAAGAAAACTAAAGGAATAGTATTGCTGCCTGGTTTTGCATCTTTCCCTCTCCTTTTTCCTGTTGACATCACACTGCTATTGGTTATTTTCCATTAATATAATAGTATGGCCTCCAGCTGGAGCATGTGCTGCTCGTCAGAAAGTGTTGAGCCCAGCAGTTCAGCCAGTTTTAAATCTGCTTCACTGTCTACTTCTCTTGTTCATGCCTTGTCAGTTTGTCCATCAGATTATTATGAAATACAGCATTGGAAGCCTTGCTGAAGTCAAGATACACATCATCACTTCTGTCCCATCATTCACTGAGCACCTCTCCTCACAGGCGAGGGCTGTGGGATTCATAAGGTGTCATTCTGCTTTGTAAATCCATGCTGACTACTCCCAACCAACATCATGCTTTCATTTCATTATTTCCAGTACTACAACAAAAACATAAATACATGTATTTCCAATATTGGAAAGAAGTTGTCATGGTTAGGTATTGTGTTTGGTTCCACAGTCTAGTTCATGTGGAGATCACTTAGAATTGTTAAACCACATTTCTGTTACTGAAGTATCAGGATTAAAGTGGAAGAGTTGGTATTTTTTAACTGAAGTATCAAAAGAACAGAAAAAGTGTTTCACTGTTTATAAAGGTTGTTATTCAAGTATGTTAATTGGCCATTTCCACCCTATTTATTATTAACAGCTTGACAAGTTTAGAAAAACTTTTCAAGATCTGTAAAAGTAGCTGCTTCTGGCTTTTGCTAATTAATAGTGTCCAATGCATTAATTATTTATTTTCAAGCATGGTTAAAGTGCCCCAAGCAGGATAATTCATGCTGCCCGAAATTAATGTGAAAATGTTACGAGGCTGAGGATAGCCAGAAGCAAACTGTTTGACAGGAGCTGCAAATCTTGTGTGTGTGTGTGAACTTCAATGCTTCCATGGATTGCTGGGTGCTGCTGCCTTATTAATGTAATTGTCTGTATTAAGGGAATCTGTGTTCAGGAGGGTTTTGCCCCTGAAGAAATGCTGATCAGTAGGTATTTTATGAGGGTTTGTATTCTGCCGACTCAAAAATCAATTGTAGTCGTCCTTTCGTGCATTGTGACTCAGAAATTCCACGGAAATGTTTGTTGTGGTAGTTTTATTAGTACAGGTGAAATTTTCATCAAGCCCATACCTGAAGCAGAAAATATATTAAGACGGTTCTTAGAGGTAGTCGACGACTGTTTCTTGACGCAACACGTGAGTGAGCCTACCAGGGGGGGGGCGGTCCTTGACCTGTTGTTTACCAATAAGGAAGGGTTAGTCAGTGACGTTGTGGTTGGAGGAAATTTGGGATGCAGCGATCATGAGATCATAGAGTTCTCGATCGGCTATGTGCCAAGAAGGGGCAAAAATCAAACCTCCATGCTCGACTTTCGGAGGGCTGACTTTGGGCTGTTTAGGAACTTGATTGAGAGGGTACCATGGGAAAAAGCCCTTAATGGCAGAGGGGTCCAGGAGGGCTGGACATACTTTAAGAATGAGCTCATGAAAGCACAGGAGCAGGCGGTCCCAATGTGCCGAAAAGTGAGTCGGAGGGGCAGATGGCCAGTCTGGATGAGCAAAGAGCTCCTGAAGGAGCTGGGGGAGAAAAAGAGG
>WEKX01000079.1:137864-149239 GCA_013390025.1 Pitta sordida | reverse complement strand
GGTGTTATGCTCTGCGATGTGCTCTCGGTCTCCTTACGGGTGTTAGATGGTGAGTTGGACTAGATGATCCTTGTGGGTCCCTTCCAACTCATAACATTCTGTGATTCTGTGATTCTGTGATTCTGTGAAATGTGCTAAGAAGAATGCCTGTGGTCAGCCATGGTATGTTAAAAACCAGATTTTTCACCTGCATACTTGGTGTTTTTTTGTTTTCTTAATTATCTATCTATTCTTTTTTTAAGGAGTTTTGAGTAAATTTGCCCCATTCAATTCGGAAATGAACCTGAGCAGTTGTCCTTTCTATTTTGATTCCAATTTTTTTTTCATTTATAATGTTATCTTTCAATTTTCTTATGAAGAAAAGGATTTCAAATTCCAGGCACACTGAAAACTGACATTGATACTTGTCTTTCTTAGAATAATCTCTGTCCACATACATGGCCCTGACAGCACTTTTTAATTTATTCCTAAAATTTGAACTGTCTTTATTGTGGCCATTCAAAACCAGCTAAACCGTCTCTTTGTCTTTTAATTCCCAACTTCCTATTTCTTTTTATGTTCACTAAAATTTTCTTACACATGTTTTTGGGTTTGTGGCACATGCCCAAGTAAGGATCCTGGATGGAAACAGAATAATGCATCAGGGTTGGTTTTGGTTTGCTGAACACAGACAGCGCTCTCTGCCCTGGCCACAGCATCTCCATCCTAGTCATGAATGATGTATTTGTGCTGCTGTTTAAAAAAATATGGACAAAGGCAGTTACACATACTCCCCTACTTTGATATCAACCAGCATATTTTTGTATAAGGAGATAAGGATGGCCCACATAATTTTAGCCATGGCATCTATAGTTAGCAAAAAATAACAGTTGAAAATATTTTAAATTTGCTTATGCAAGACTTAATCCCAAATGGTTAATGGAACGAAAAAAATAGTGAGGGCTTGCATTCAGAGGGCAAGAAGAATGAATTCTTGTAGTAGACGAGATGTGACCTGCACAGACTTGTGTAATTCATAGTGGTTGGGTTCTCAGGATGAGTGTTCAATGTCTGATGCACGTACACGTGGGTTTTCTTGCTTATTTTGTTACCACAGTTGAGTAGTTCTTTTATGATTTCAATTCTGAAGTATGTCTGTATGGCTATAAAACTAATAAGCATAATATTTAGAGAGGAGGATGAAAATGACAACCTGCCTTAGTTATGCTTTGGAAAGAGCCACTAATTTTCTCTAGTTTATCACATTTAAGTTACAGAGATGTGAGGTTTATTTGTTGTGGTTTTTTTTCCACTGACTGTTGAACTATATTTACTGTAGTTGAATAGGCAATGAAGTGTTGTATTGAATTTGAATGTTGGCTTATGTTGAATTTTGGTTTGTGTGCATTAAACACTCTGATCTTGAATTGTAGCCCAGATTTTACAGATTTTACTGGCATTTAATGAGGTTGATGGATTCTGGATAAAACTCTGCTATCAATCTTTTAAAAGTGCCACTAGTAATAGTTGAAGTGCAGCTGAAAACTAGTTTCAAACTAGAATTTAATCAGTGCACTTTAACCAGGATATGCTTATACCTCAAGATATATTAGATTTGTGTTCAGAATTATTTTGTCTTCCAACAGTGAAAACATCACAAAAAGTGTAATGGCAGTCCAACAATGTAATACATACTGCAATTTATCTGTTACCCAGTCTTGCCCTGACTTAAACTAGATGTCATTTGATAATTGTTTAACTAAAAGTGTGATGACCCCCAATATTGACAAACTCGGTTATACAATTATTCTATTATTTATGTATGCAAATAAAATATAACAGACAGTTCTATCTTATAGAGCATTTAATGAATATTAATTATCTGATATAGGGATATCCATATTTTTTTTGTTGGAAAACTGGAATATTTAAGCTGCTAGACCTCTCCTTTTCCTAGAATTGTGGTTGGTGCTGAAGCTCGTAAACTACAAAACTGCTTCTTGCTTTAGGACTCTGGCATCTGTAGTCTGCTAACTGGGAATAGATCCTTGTGTGAAGTTCATCAAGCATTCAGGTGTCAAGTCTGGCAACAGGAAAGAAATACCACTTGAATCGAGTATATTGTCAGCTCAGACATCCCTTTCAAACCCTGAAGTCTGGTCTGCATACAGATGTATCAATGCTGTGCCCCATTCTCACAAAGCAGGGTTCAAGAGACTTGCTTTTGTCCCCGTGTAAACACTCAAAACTTCATCAAATGTTTGTAAAACTCCTACAATTACTATAAAATGGATTTCATGTTTTGCTTAGCTGTGGTCAGATAATTTTTAGAGGCTTCAGAATGAGATAATCAGTTGTCAGGGCTCTGAAAATACGTATTTCTAATGTATTGATTGTCAGTAAACCTGATTAATTTGCTAGGTTTGCATTAAATATGTCTTTACTACTTTAATACTCTATTTTAGAAGAATGGTCACTTAAGCTTTCTCCTAATGGAAGAGTTTAAATGGAATAAGTATACAAAAATCTCATTGAAAATAAGATTTTTCTTTTTCTCTCTGCCTTAAACTTGGTTTTCTGAGGGTTTTAGAAATCTCTTCAATGTGTTTGTAAGGACATGGACAGTCAGTTTTACGCTGCTTTCCTGAGAGCAATCAATGCAGATTTTTATCTTTTGATTGCTTCAAATACTTTCCTGTCCTCTCTCCTTGGAGGAAAATAGTGCTGTACTATTTAGTAAACCTGTTTTATAAAAACTTTCAGTTTAATATCATCCTGGTATTCCTGAAAGGCTGTTCTTGGAAACCACAACACACCTTCATACATGTTTGAATTTCCTGTGTCCAAACCTGCTCATTTCTTTTGTCCTTGAAGGTCATCTTTATTGACTCTTTGAACTCGCTTAGATGAGTTTAATTGCTGGTATTGAAGAAGAGCACAAGCCAAAATCTTACCCTGTAAAACCTGACAAACAAGTTAAACAGATTATGACTTTTGATGGATACTTTTGACATTGCAATTTGCTAGTGCAGTCACTACGTTTTTGTCTCTCAGCTCTTCCAAACCAGCCAGGCTTAACAGTCTGAACTGCCCAAGGACTCATTTTATCCTACAAATGTTTATGCAAATGTGTTCTGTACAAGTTAACGTATTACATAAAGTGAGTTTTATTCTCAAGTTTAGCATTTCATTTTATCAGTCTGTCATTAAAAATAACAAGTTGCAAATTAGCAGTGCTAGCTGACTCTCTTTAATCAATTTCCTTTGCAATTGTGAGGTTCAGAATTACTTTCAGAGGCATTTAATAATGCCAGTGCTACATTTATATGGCATCTCAGGACAAAGGAGTTAATCATGACACAGAATCTAAACTGCAGATTGACAGAAATAAATCAGATGAGGGAGAAGAATTCCCACCAATATTATTTTACAAACTGTGGCATCTAATTGCCTTCTGTGTGTTCACCAGGACGGCGCTGAATCTTGTTTCCCGATGATTGATTGCTCAGCTCAGCTGTTAAACTGGATTTGCAGTTTATCTAAGGCTGTTGTGAAGTGAGTAAGCCTTGAAAATGAGTTGAATGGTATCGTGCAGTCCTGCCGGCTGCTGCGTTGGTTAATGCAGCACATCTCGCCCCCTGACATTATCTCAGGCATTATAATCTCCTATTATTGCAGGGGAATGGCCTGCTATCAGTAATGTGTTCAGTCCTTGAACGATCCAATATCAAAAGCCATTTAGTTCTGTAGGATTGCAAGTTTGTTCTTCGGATTCCTATTGCCTTCTAAAGGTGTGTGCGCGGTGTTTGGTCACTGTGTTCAGCTGGAGCATCTTCAGTAGCTACAATTATATGCGCGTGTAGCATTTAGTTTTGACCTTCTAAACGCTGCTGGCCCCTCATATAATCT
Organism: Pitta sordida; assembly: GCA_013390025.1. Classification (NCBI taxonomy): domain Eukaryota; kingdom Metazoa; phylum Chordata; class Aves; order Passeriformes; family Pittidae; genus Pitta; species Pitta sordida. The sequence continues at coordinate 145,351 of WEKX01000079.1, read as the reverse complement.
GTGTGTGCTGATGCAGAATGATGTACTGCATCATTTGCTTTTTCCTCTCTGCTTCTACGACAGTGCTAAACCTGTCTCCTCATTATCCAAATGTCTCCAAAGGCAGGCAGTAGGCACCAGAGTGGAAAGCACATCCCTGTCTTGAGCTATACCCTCCTGAAACAAGTGACAAGACAGTAGCGTGGGACCACAGAGGCAAAGCAGAGTGATGGAAAAGCTTCTCAGGCTTGGTTCAAAGTGCACCACTTTTCAAACACTGGAGAAGGGACAACAGTTTTCTAATATTTCATTGATTTTTCAAGCTGACTGAGAAATTAGTTGTACAACATGGTATCTTGCTTTTCAGTCCAGGATGAGCTTGCTGACAAGTAATGCTGTATTTCAAATGGCTTGTTCTAGGTATTTCCCAAGTAGGAATATTTTATGTGAGCGAAATACCAGCTGAACACAGCCTCAGTCACAGATTTGTGCTGACATATACAACATATTTCAGTCCAGCTGGTAGGACTAATAAAGAATACTTGTCACCACGTCTTATTTCTATTTAGCGAGAAAAAAGCATAAAAGATTTAATACGTGTGTATAATACACAAATATCTATTTATGAAGTGACAGTGTTGTTTTACAGTGGGGGTCAAATGTTGTCAAATCTGTCATAAATTCACTCTTTCCAGCATTTACCTGGATTATGACTGTTTCTAGTACTTGCTATAGGCTATTCCGACATCTCTTACTATGATTAAAGTATTATTCAATGTCATTTTAGGTCACTTTCACAGAAGAGCAGCACAATCACATAGTGGGATCTATATGCACTGGCAGCTTGCCCAGCCACAAACCCAAAATATTAATTGGGAAGTAGAAATGCAGGTGGGGAATACTGTGGGCACTCATTCATTCTGCATATCTAATGGGAAGTTTTGATTTCTAGAATGATTATTTTATTCCTTGAATATCTCAATATTCTGCTTACTTTGATACTATCTAGCTAAAATATGTTCTGCATGATTGTACATTAAAATTTAAATAACTCCTCTTCCCGTAGTCATTGCTTATGGGCATAATTTGAAGCAGCTGATTAATTTCTCCATTTTTTCTATGGAAATCAATAATGGACACTAGGAAGATTAATGTTAGTGAAAGAAAAGATGATATAACAGTAATAAATCTTTAGTGGGACTCATGTCTTCTTCAGTTACCAGTACAGAAACAATCAAGTTTAATCTGGTGCATAATAAAGATAGTTTCTATGTCATGGGGCATAACCCAGCAATGGTGGGAGAGGCAGATGAGAGCTCTTTGCTGACATTGGGTGGCCCCAGTCCTGCAGAAGAGCTCCTGGAATTCTGACCTCAGCATAAAATTCAGGACATGATCCTGAATCACAGAATCACAGAACATTATGAGTTGGAAGGGACCCACAAGGATCATCTAGTCCAACTCACCACCTAACACCCGTACAGAGTCCAAGAGCACATCCCAGAGCATAACACCAACCTAGTTCCCTCACAGTCTAGCAGGCCACTCTGAGCCAGAAGGGGCCCAGGGTCATCCAGCCCTACACCCCCCAGCTAGACCATGTCACTAAGCTCCTCGTCCAGTCTTCTCTTAAACACCTCCAGGGATGGCGACTCCACCACCTCCCTGGGCAGCCCATTCCAATATGCAATTACTCTCTCTGTGAAAAACCACTTCCTAACATTAAGATTAAACCTCCTCTGGCGTAGCTTGAGGCCGTGCCCTCTCGTTCTGGTGTCGTCAGCCTAGAAGAAGAGGTCTACACCCATCTGGCTGCAACCTCCCCGCAGGTAGTTGTAAACAGCAACGAGGTCACAGAATTCATGCAGGACTTTTAAAAGTGCTGTAGAAGTAAAATAACTTTTTTTTTTTCTTCCATTGGCTGTTTTGTTGGGTTTTGTTGTTTCGGGGGTTTTTTATCACCAAGCACATATATAATTTTTTTAAAAACACAAAAGGAAAGCCCCCTTTGAAGTAATGTTTTGAGGAACATGTGCCTTTCCAATTCCTTTATCATAATTGACAGGCCATAGAAACTCATCTCCCAAATGTTTCATGACAAATGTTTTGCCAGGACAGCTGAACAGGCTACAATGAAACTGAGTCCCAGCTGACATGTGAATAATCTCCACGCTGAACAATTTGGAGCTGCAGTGAAAGTGTCGTCGGATAACAGATGGGTGAGTCCATGCCACGGCAGCTGAGGGAGTTGCAAGAAGTGCCATGTGGCTAGATTTTATTTTTTATTTTTTCCAAAGCCTCTCTATTGCTTCCTTGTCACAGAAACCTATTCCCTCAGCTTTAAAAGTGAGAAGGAAGTTTTATTGTCTTCTTAATCTTCAAGTCCTTTTCCACCAGTAGTACCCAGAGAGCAAGGGGACAAAATCTGCGCAGACACAGCAAAGCAGTTTTCCTTCACTCAAGAGGTTTTATTTGTGAAGTAAAACATTCATCACAAAGGTCGTTTTTACTCCAGTGGTTCTGTCTCCCTCCTCCTAAATAGGTAAGAGTGTCAGCTAAACCCAGCTGCACAAAGCAATTCAGGTCTCCTTGTGGGGTCCTACACTTTTACCACTCTTTCAAGGGTCACAGAGAAGACTGTTCTTTGGCCATGGATTTCCATATGAAACAAAATACAGACTATGGAATATGAAACTTGATTTTTATCCTTCAGTTTCCCCTTTGCAACATCCCTATGGGCTCTCTTGAGAGGTTATCCTGTCAAACACTTAGACGACAGAGAAGCAAAGCAAAAGAGAAATAAGAAGTCAAACCAAAAGTACTCATGAGGGAATTGTCTCTCAGGGGCGACTCCCCATGGCATGGCACCAGTTCTCAACCAGCCCTCCTGAAATTTACACCAAACAGAGATGGGTTTATTCCAAGCTGAAACGTGAGACAAAGCCTGAAAACTTGATTTTCAGAGTTCTAACTCCTCCTGAGCTCACAAATGTGAGCGGGATGAAGACAACGTGCCAATTTGTGAGTTAGAAGGTGAGATCTTCAGTGCCCCTTGTTTACAGCAGCCTGCCATGGGAAAGCAATCGGCTTCTGGCGAGAAAAGATGGTTAGAGAGACCAAAGCTGGGCCTATCTGGGTAATTTCTGAGATTATGGTATGAGCAACTTCAAGATTTCTAGGAGGATGTAAAATCTGTGTTGTGCTTCTTTAGGAGATACTTTTTTTCTTTTTTTCTTCTCTCTCTCTCTTTTAGGAGTAGTGATGGTGTTACCATGATCCTGGGATCATTTGTCATTCACAGGACTTTGAGGAGCTGCCACATGACATTGGCATTGAGCACTGCACTAAGATGGTCCTTATGGATATGGTAAGCTGGGCAAGGGCAATGCCTGGAAACTTGAGTTTCAAGAGCTTCATCTGGGCTTCCTGACCCAGAGCTTCTGGTTCTCCTGAGAGACCTCTCAGAAGAGAGGACGTGGAGACAATTCCATGTGCCACCTTGAATGGTTTTTTTCTGTTAGACACTTTTTCATAGAACATACATTTATTTACCTTAGAATTTAAGTCGCTCTGTTAAAAATGTGTTTTTTCTGTGCTCAGACACTGAAGTGCATTGCTGGATGGAGGCAGTTGCAAACTGTGGACTGACATTTACATCCTCCAGGTAATTTTCTCATGTGGGAATAAAGTTTTTATGTCTAGGTGCAGCCTGCCTGCAAATGTGAGATAACTGCTCGAAGTTTCCAAAGGACTTTGCAACAAGATGAAGACGACTCAAACGAATTATCTAACATCAGTTAATTCATGTTAATTCTGTTTTAAAGATGAACTTTTACAGGTTTTTTTTCAAATGGAATTTCACTGAATTTGTGCAGCTTTTTAATTTGTTGAAAGCTTTTTGTCCATGTCCATATTTATGTAACTGAAATAATTAGTGAATGTACATAATCTGACAGCTCTGTGGATCTCTGTTGCCACCAGAAACTCTCTTTCACCAGGACATAAATGTCATTACATGATTCCTTTTTCATTGAATCAGATACCTTTATTTCATTTTTTGCTGTGCTACATTGTTGTGACTTTCAACCTGAAAAAGTGCTGTAACATTTTTAGTATGAAATATTAGGCAATTTTAACTTTAATTATTGGGAATCTCAAGCTTCCGAGATTTAATCTTGAAATATAAATGAAATAGAAGCATTAATATTTATTTATTGGTATTATTTATAAAGTGCAACACAGATGTATGTGTCCAGGGATCTCTTTCCATTTTTAATATATACTTTTAAAATGAAATTAATAATTAAGAAATTCCTCACACATGTAAATTACACCATATAATATAAAGATGCACATTATCACAGCTCACGAGAGAATACTGCTTGAGAAAATTTTTAACATAAATTTGTCTGATAAGGTCAAAGTAATGCTGCTGACAGTAGAATAAGGAAGAGAAAATATTTTGCTGCTTCCAGGCATCTTCGTGCTAAGTCAAATAAAGCCTAACAAGAACAACTCAAGATGTATAAGGAAAAAATTCACTCAAAGGGAAAACATAGAAAATGTTTTTGTATTGTTAGTACCCTTGTAACACTCTGCATAACGGCAGTGCTAAAGCATATGGAGGTTGTGTTCCATACTAGCTGAAACTGAATAAGGCAGCAGATTTAGTTATCTCTGGGTCACATAAATGCAACACAAAATCACAATCAGAGTGAGGGTTTAAATCCTGACAGTCACTCTTAAAATTTAAATTTGCTTTCATTTCTGCATTCACTTTTATTCACCGCGGATATACCTTTCCCCAGAAAGAGCAGATTTTGGAAACTACCCTTGTGCTTTTGGATGTTGTGTAAATACAGACGAGATCCAATTTTTACTTGTCTCTTCTTGCATAGGAACAGTTTTTAAAAACTATAAGGATCTATATATAGACATATGAATCTATAAAATAATTTATATGGCAGATATGAATATTCAGTGGTTTGTTCCTAATTTCTGGACTGCTTCCTCTGTTTCTGTGTGTTAGATTGTACATACTTCATGGCTTAAATGTTTTTCTCCTAGAAATGTAAGTTGACATTTTTAGGCACATTCTGCAGAGCACTAATTGTGTCCCCATTGACATTAATAGAAGTGATTAGTTCAGAGCAGAGCGCTGCTGCTCCTGCCTGTGTGTTTAAGGGCAGGAACAGAACTTCATGTCTGACATCTTTACAAAGGATGTTATCTCAGATTAACCTCAGTCTGTTCACCTAAAAGCACCCTGCATGCACAGGCTTTTTGTTTTTCTTTAAGCAAATTATCTGTCGTGCTGGGTTGCAGAAGGATGGGGGAAGAATAATTCCGTCTTGCAGGCAGCTTCCTTCATTCAAAGTACCTGTGGCTCTAGGATCCTCCAGTGTGCCATTCCTTAAGACAGTTTATGAACTTGTTTTTTGAGAGAATGAGCTTTTATGGGCAGTGTCCTCGTGATTTGGGAGAGTCAAGTGCAGGGGAGTCACTGGGAGTGGAGCAGAGCAGAGCAAGGATAGCAGGGATCACAAAAATTACAGCAACTTCTGAACAAATGGAAGGGAGCAATGAAAGGAAAAGGCAGCCAAGATCTCAGGGACAGAGCAGGGAAAGGTTCACTCAAAGCAAATTCCCCAGAGGAACAGAGAAACAAAGGATAGAAATAAGACTTTCCTCTTGTTTCCCCTGGCAGTTAATTGTGTTCAGGTCAATGATGTTGAGGAAAAGCATTACACAGAAAAACTTTACAACAAAAAGTTACTTTTGTTTTTTTTTGGCTGGAAAAATCTGTATTTGAAGAGTGGGAGAACAGTTGATTTTTGGTGAGTTTCTGTAAGGGTTTTTTTAAGATTTGGATTTATTACTAAAATCTCGACAGAAATGAACATTAATCAGCATTTGAATTGCTTGTTCAAGTAGCAGGGAACTATGGACAGTCTATGAGGGGAAGGTAACGGCTATTTTAATATTTCCATTATGTAAGAAATTATTTTGGTCATCTAATAGTATTTCCAATGTGTAGATTACTTCTGTGTGCAATATGGAGAGATAATACCTTCAAAGAACTGTTGTTTGGGGGTTTTTTAAGGATGCATTTGCTGTGGTGAATAATTTAACATGTTACAGAGAATTAGAAAACACAGAAAATTTAGAAGTGTAGAGAAGAATATATATATAACTTATAATAAGTTCTCCTTTTGTTAACAGTGTAAGGTGTTCTCTTTTTACCTTTATAATGATTTGATATAACATATAAATGAGAGATTTTGTCACTTCCTTTCCGCCAGTATTTATAGTCACTGGGATGATGGGTTTTGGTTCCCAAGAAATAAGCTTATCCTGTTCCTCTTTTGCAATATTTTTTAGCCTTTCCTGAGGCAGGAGTTGCAGGCTGTAAGGAGGCTTTTCTTCAAGTCTCTCTCACCATACAGATTGCTTTTCTCATTCTTTGAGTACATTATATATTTCTCACTTTCAGAGTCTATTCCCGTTTCATTATTTTTGTCTGTATTTTTTCCTGGTTCATATGAACTTTATGCGTATTTCAGGATGTTTTTCATATGATATGTGAAAATATCTCTTCTTATTTCCTACATCTAACTTTACAGTGTGGCATATAGATTATTGTTTTGGGTGCTTTCAGTCCCTGTTACAGGGACTTATGTACAGGCAAGCTGAAGTTAATTTTATAAGTAAGATTTATGCAGGAGAATATATTTTGGATTACTATAATTGATTGTTAGAGATTGGACAGATTTTTCTTTTACTGGGGGTAATTAAATTCGGTTCTATGCCTGACGTTGTATGTTAACTACAAGTTGTGGGCTGTATTTGAGAGTCATGACTGAAGCCTGCTGGGTGTTGCTACACAGCAACTTAGTGTGGAGGATCATGGTTGCTCTTTTCAGTCTCAAATATCAGTGACTTTTTCAGCCAAAACTGTAGCCATTTTACTGAAAACTTCCTTTCTGAAGCTTAAAGTTCTGCAATAAAACAGTGCTCACAAATGAAACTACAAGAAACATGTAGGATTTTTTATTTTTTTTTAGTATTAAAGTAGCATTGTGTATCTAAGGGCCATTTCAGACTGAGTTTAATCCTCTAGCAATCCCTAGACCAGGGTTTGAAGCATGTGGGAGGATCTTGAGGGATAATCCTGGACTCCAGAGACTTGCACAGGATTACACATAGTAACAGGTTTAATGTACAACGAGAGGTTTTGTGAGGTGTGCTACAAGAGAAATACAAACCTGACCACCTGCTTCCAGTAGCTTTTCGGGAACACATTTGGAGTGAGTTCCTCAGTTTGTACTCCCCAATGGTGAATGGCTGTATTACCCACGAGGTAAAGTCCACTACAACTAGGCAGTAGTAGAGCTACATTCATTTGAACTATGTTCCCAGAGAGGAGTTCATGGTCTTGAACTTCTCTACTTTCACTACTGCTTGGATTAATCTTTTAAAAGGCAGAGGGGAGAAAACTGATTGCTGCC
>WEKX01000079.1:110530-131964 GCA_013390025.1 Pitta sordida | reverse complement strand
TGCCTGCTCTTAAGTGATAACAGGACTCAAGGTTAGTGAGTTTTCCTGTCCTCCTGAGCCATTCCTCTGTAGGTAAAGTCAGGGCAGAAACGTAGAAAACTTAATGGATTTTCACATGTGCTTTCCAATACTTATTTCAATAGTATTGCAATAAAAATTCTTATTTGCAAAACAAGGAAATACAATGCCAAACATGCCAAAATTCACATGTGAATTCCTTGTCAGTCATGTGTGCTTGTTGACAATTTGTAAAACACACCAGAGAAATGGTACTGTTTATTCTGAAGTTGTCTACAAATATCAAAGTAGTATAATTGGAGATTAAAATAAAGGGGAAATATGCTCTGTGTTGTGCTCTGCTGTGAGGTAATTGCAGCTGGAGACATTTTAGCTGAAGGTTTCTATTATGCTTATTAGAAGTCATTTTCTTAGTTTGCAAGGTTGTGGCCTGGATCCTTGAGACTCTGTTGCATAAAATCCTACACCTCCCTTTCTTGGGCTATATGACAGGGATGGTAATTAGCGCTAAACTCCAAGGCAATTTATTTTCATAAAATTAATAATAATGAAGATAATTCATTTTTGAAAGCAGCTCTGTGAAAAGCCATCTCAGATCACTGCATGGAGATCTTGATTATACAGTGAAAGGGAGCTATTCACAGGAGGGAGTATTAGCATAGCCACATTCCACTAAAAACACTCTTAGTCTTGCCAAGTTTCTGTGCATAAAATCATATGCATGCTGTGTTGATGTTATTAGCTTCCATCCTTCAAGCTGCTGCAGTCCCCTCTGTATAAATCTATACAGAATAAATTTTTATGTGCCAAGGAATATGATCCCTAACCACTTTAAAGTGTGATGCATTTACAAGAATGCAAAACAAAGTATGTTAAGATCCAGAAAAGAGGACTGAGCAAATGACTACGTGAATTATTTTTGTTTCCTATCTGTGAAAATTGAATTGACTGACAGTAGAAAGAAACACTTAACTGGTTTTATTATATTAACTTTTATTTCAGTTGCTTGTCTTTAAATTCTAGGCTTCCATAATCAAAATCTTGAAGTGAGTTAGAGAAAGCAGCTTGAGACTTTGTGGAATGAATGTATAAATTTTAACCTGATTTGGAAAATGCTGCACTTGTTTTCTATCAAAGCAAAGTATTATGTGGCTCATAATGCCATTGCAACATGTAANCAAGATTAAGTTATGGGAATTTTTCACATTTTCTTTTTATTTGTTTAAGTGTGGGGGAAGATATTCGCACAAAACTGCCAAAGGAAACCAAGATTGTGAAACAGAAACCCAAGTTAAGGGTTGTTAAAACCAAGAAGGATTTGTTTTCCCTTTTAAATGAGTGTAATACACTCTGCAACTTGAGACTTACCATGTTGGCAAAGACATGTGTGAGAGTGAATCAACCCAATGAATGTGGGAGTGATTTTATACCTAAAGAGTCATTTTGATTGTTACAAAGGCTAAGGACACAGTGAGATGGCCTAGGAAGATTTCAGAGCACAGTCTCCTGTTTGAGGCCTTTCAAACTGAATTTTATCCAATGTGGAAGTTTGGGAATAATGTTTAAAAACACTGAAGCAAATATTAATGCTGTTTTCCTCACTGTTTCTGGTTTACAACTTGAGAATTTGACTTTCAATCCGAATTAAATCAAATAAAATCAATAATTTTAATGTTCACCATTATATAAATGTAAGTGCTCTTTAAAAAGTATTCTTAAGTATTTCAGATTAGATTATTTTAGATTTCTGAGTCCCTTCTCCATGTAGAAAATGGTAACACTAATATTACCTCATCAGTATATGACAGTTCCTGTTTGTTTGGTGTCGGGCTGCTATAGTTAGAAGATGTAAAGAATGGATGCAGAAATGAATTATCTCATATTCCAAAAATGTCTTTAACAGGGTACAATGAATACACATAGATGTAAATACCAGCAATGGTATTTACATTCTGATGATAGGTTGGGTTGTAAGGTAAAATATGTATGAGTGCTCGTTCAAAGGTTGTTGTTGACCCTGAGGTTTTAATTAATAAAGGTACCAGTTCTGGCATAGGCTATTTTCAAAATTTAGATGACTTATTTTACTGATTTTGTTTCATTTACAGCCTTTTTCATTCTTTAGTTTTATTTTTTTTCGTCTTCTTTGTTTCCTCTGCAAAATTGCTAGATGTCATTGGATCAGTGTCTAGAATTTCAGGAGTGATATTTGGAAGCCTAAAGCAACTCCAAACTACCATGGATGCAGGTGGGATACACCATCCTGATCCTGACAAAGGTAAGTGATGGAAAAGTCTTTTGCTGCAGGCAAAAGAAAAAAATCTATCCAATAAAGACATTAGCAGAAGACTCTTTTGTTCCCATTGCTCACGTTTTATTTATTCATCCAGAAAAGTTAATGGTCAGGATATGTAGCTGCACATTTGACATGTTTCACGTATTTATTATAAATTTAATGTGACTAAACTTTGTTATATTCTACTTGAGAATGCCTCCAGTATGTGATTAGTTTTGATTACTTGGTACAAAAGTTTCTCGTAATACAACCCCCATTCCTCGTCGTCCCAGATTCTTATTTATACAAATTTCTTGTATCATGAATTTTGTACAGATTCCTGACAAGGTCCCCTATGTCACTAAGCTTGTTAAGGTCTGTGCTGCTCCATGTGGTACATCTAAAATCAATTTCAGTCACATTTGACCATTGTGCAGATGGAACATTATTCATGCATTAGACTTTCTAAGTGCGGTAGAAGAGAACCTTACATTTATTCCTTCCAATTGTATCTGCATTTCTATATTATATACGGTTCAGTAACCTTTTGTAGAAGACCAGAAGATGCCTCTGGAGGCAACACAATGTGCATCAGAACTGATTTATACTTTAACATCTGTCAACTTTTCCCTAGTACCCAGTGTGCCAGGATACACTTGTCATCTTTTCTAATGACTTATCAAAAGACAGAGGCTGACTGTGGAAAGAGGTCTGTCAAAGGAATGAGGCTGATACGCCTTACTGCCATTTTTTCCAGGGACAGTGTTCAATGTGCATTTCTGGGCTCAGGGATTTGTAGTCTGCAGTTTAGTGTGGGGTTTTGTCCATAGGGTTAACATTTTTATTAATGAGCTTCTGAAAATGAGGCATAGAAATGCTGTTGGAAAATGTGTAAGGTACACATGCAATGAATTTTGAAAATATTCCAAAGAACTTCATTTTCCTCTCCTATGAGTTTGTTGACACATCCTCAAACCAACATCCATCTCTCTTCCTCTCTCCCACTAGCAAACAGAAAAGCAGACATAGGAGGCTTAGAATAACCAGAGTATTTTATAGAACTGTTTAGCACATGGACTTGGAAATAGATCTCTTGAATCTCATGTGAACACTTTGCCTACATGGATGTTGTATCTCTCTGTTGTTTTGTGTAACCATTATTTAGTGAGCCAAGTGAGTGACAGTCAGATACCTGGAGGAGTTACCTAAACTGGAAAAGATGGAGACCCTACAATTCCTCCTCTGTTTTATATCCATTACTTCATTACATCCATAACCCATTACATTCCATGGTTCTTTTGTTTTCTTACTCTTAGTTGAACTAGAATTTCCATCCTACCTTCAGAATCCTTCCTTAGCAAACTCCGAATGCTAAAGCACCTTTTGCTATAAAACATTCACATTTTAGCTGGTGAGTTCAAACAAAGCCTGAAAACTGAAAAAGGGATCAGATCCACAAAAGAACTGCATCTTCACAATATTAAAAACATAAACACTGATTTCCTCCTGAAGAGTGTAGTTGTATTAAAATAATAACTTTAATAATTGTGTTATTAGATATCCTTGAACTGGTTCAATCTGTCACTTTTGTTGCCTGTGAGCATGATGTAAAGATGGGCGTTTTGTCACCAGAGAAGGTGCAGCAGTTCTCAATTAAGTGTGTAAATGAGCAGGAATTTTCCCTTTTCTTACAAGAGATGTTGGAATTATAATTTAACATGAGTTAGAAGTCTTATTTTATTCCATCTAAAAATATTTTTACTCCTATTTTGTAAGTAAGTTGGCAAACCATAAAGTGGCATTTTATTATGATATGGAGTTTAAATTATTTTGGTTAATTAGTTAGACCAAAAAATAAATTTCTAAAGCTATCCATAGTGCATGTATATGTAAAAAAAGTACAAGGTAAAATGAAACTAAACTGAGCATAACTTCAGTTGTCTTCACAGATTTTAATTCTGCACCATGTTTTGTGTCTTTTGCTGATAGATGGCTTTACTGCTGTTATATTGATTTAGTTTAACAGATTGGCTTATATGCTAGAATTATTTAGGATGCTGTATTTTTTATTTTCCAACTTATATCTCTCTTGTAAGTGAAAATACAGTGTGTAATTTGTAAGACATATATTTATGAGTTAACGACTCAAAGCTCTATTTTAAAAATTGAACATAATGTTGTAGTATAATGGTTCTATGTTTATAACATAATTTGGGGTGAAACTGCTGTTCCACCTGAGTTAAACTGGCCATTCTGGGAATAGAGACCTCACTACATTCTGGCAGCTCACTGTGTTCTAAATAATCTAATATCCATCAATTCAGGGGAAGAAATCTGATCTACAGTGTTAATTAGCTCAACCAGTGGAGTTGTCTAGAATGTGAGGCCTGGCTTCAGTCTCTTGTAAAACAGGGCAAATGGAAATAAGAAACTGAGTTTCCCTTGCAATAAGGACCATCCAGGACTTGGCACATTCCCCTGAAATATGACAGGGTGAATGATGGGAACTTGGATAAGCCTTTTTCCCAGGATTTCTCTTTTCTCTGTGCAATTCTCTGTGGTGCTTCGAATACACCACAGTATTACCCAACAGCGCTGCAATGAGCTTTATCAGTTTATACCTGATCTTATTGTCTCTGTGGTGGAGTTTCCAAAAAGACTGAAGTGCTAAGAAAATTTTATTAAAAAAGACCCCAAACTTATCAGATCAACCAAGTTTCTCCACGTCCATTCCTTAATGCTTGTTCATTTTGGAAAACGGTAGAGCATAAGAGTTGGACTCGATGATCCTTGTGGGTCCCTTCCAACTCAGAATATTCTGTGATTCTGTGACATGACAGGATCTCTTCAGGAATCAAAATGAAACCCACCTATGGAATCATAGAATCATGTAGATTGGAAAAGACCTCCAAGATTAAGTCCAACCTTTGACCAAATATCACCATATCAAGTAAACCCTGTTAAGTTGTTTTATTACAGCAAGGAGTACCTGCGGGGAGGTTGCAGCCAGATGGGTGTAGATCTCTTTTTCCAGGCTGACGACACCAGAACGAGAGGGCACGGCCTCAAGCTACGCCAGGGGAGGTTCAATCTTAACGTTAGGAAGCGGTTTTTCACAGAGAGAGTGATTGCGTATTGGAATGGGCTGCCCAGGGAGGTGGTGGAGTCGCCATCCCTGGAGGTGTTTAAGAGAAGACTGGATGAGGAGCTTAGTGACATGGTCTAGCCGGGGGGTGTAGGGCTGGATGACCCTGGGTCCCTTCCGGCTCGGAGTGGCCTGCTAGACTGTGAGGGATCTAGGTGGTGTTACGCTCTGGGATGTGCTCTCGGACTCTGTACGGGTGTTAGGTGGTGAGTTGGACTAGATGATCCTTGTGGGTCCCTTCCAACTCATAATATTCTGTGATTCTGTGATTCTGAATTTTTTTTCTTTCTTTTCTTTGTAATCATGTAGATTTTTACAAATAGCTAACCCATGCAATCTAGTAGTAGATCATTTACTGGAAACTGATTTGTCACTTTGAGGCCAGAGAACCATAGTTTGCTCAATTTCTATCTCAATGGCTGTGGAAAGTGAATCTAATAATGGTTTTATAACTATGGTTTTATTTAAATCTATGTATTATTGCGATTTCTACAAGTATCCTTTATGTTACAAAGCACAAAAAATAACATTTAAGAAAAATAAACACTCTGGTTTTCTCTTCTGAGACACACACAATTTGAATAAATAATGGCGCCACATTACCCTCAGAAGGTCAATGGGACCAGAATATTGTATGAAACTGTATCAAACAACACTGGCTTACCATTAGCTTTCTGTTCCAGCTGTGTTATGTATAAATCTTCAGTCCAAAGCTCTGGGTATAATTCCTTTTATTGTTTTAGTCAAGGGGGAGGATTTTTCGTCTGTAAACATTCCAAAAAACTTGTATATGGCTGCCAAGCCAAGTGTTCTGTCTGGCATTTGTGAGTTAATGAAAGAGCTGCTTTAGCTTTAGAGCTGGATTTCAAAATACAGAATCTGGAGAACTATATTGCAAATGTAATGTTACCCAAGCCTCTCTTAATGAGAATTTACATAAAGAATGACCCAGTGGAATTGCAGCACTGTATAGTGCTGCTGTTTAGGAGAATGGAATCATGTCTCAAGCCTAAAGCAACTTTCAAGTAGGGATTTGAAGTTTTTTGTCTCAGGGGACAAAATAAGTGCTTTTTGCTTTTTCAAACCATTCTCTGTTGACTGTAGCAGCCTTCTGTAAGCAAGTAGCTGCTGTTATGTTAGAATATGCCTAATATACTGAAAAAAACAATCCTGGCTTTATTTCCATTGTGCTTTTCACTCACTGAAAAAATAATCACAAGATTAATACATTTTTAGAGGACAATGGTACATACAAAAATCAGGAAACAGTATTAAAAGCCAGAGCATGAAATATAAAAAAATATAAGCCTGAAACTTGTATTCCTAGGTGATGTCTAATTCAAATAAGTACTATGTATTATAAATTTAATTCTGGGAGCTTTCTACTGGTCCTGTTTAATCTGCCATATCCGTGGTCACGTATAAACACAGTGGAAGATACAGTAGAGTAAGAGAATTCAGGATCCAGCATTCTCCAAGCCATCCACCTTCTCCAGAAGGAGAGTTATGTGACCATAGAGTCCCTCTGTAGTCATTGAGGAAAAAGTGGGATGCGCATCTGGAGAATGGTGCTTGATTAGGAGTTTTCAGTGGTGCTAATTGCAGTGGTCCTGCAATAAATCACCATCACTGATGGTGAGAAAATTCTCCCCAGTGAGGGTCAACGTTTGATATTGATACATTTAATTTGTACTTTCTTAGGTCCCTTTTGTTTCAGTCTGAAAGCATAATCAAAATTTAAGTTAGTTTTTCTAGTGCCATGAACTGTCTAGAGGTAGATTTATGAAAATGGCAGGCTTTTTAAAGTACAAAACCTGGTCAAAAGAGATTTGTTACCTCAGAAAGCTTTGCAAGTCATAAGTAATTGCCCACTACCCCGCTGAAATAGGTTTATAGGAAAAGGTACAACCTTCTCCTTATATAAATGAAAAAAAACTGAGACAGAAATGAAGTGATTTCCACAGGGCCATAAACTGCGATTGGAATCAAAATTATTACTGAGTAGTTTGTGATTCCTGCCCGATACATGGGCTGTAACAATGCTGACAGAGTCTCCCACGCCTGTCACTCCTGGAATTACTGGCCCTGGGAGCTGTTTCTCTGTGAATGACGACCATAGTTTACAGCTCCAGCTTATTCAGAAACAAGTTTTGTGGATGAGTTCCCTTTTTTTAATCTGTCCAACGTTTCACTTCTAGATATAAATTGTGATTGAATGATTTAGTTCAGATTGTTTCCAGTGAAAATGCCACTTCTATAAATTGTTCCATGAAATATTTCCATTTCTGTTAGCAAATATCAAGTGTTTTCTAGTACTTGGGGAAAAAATTCTTCATTTCGATGAATATTACTCCTTCATGCAATTGCATGCTGTAATACCTTTTATTTAGCTGACTTATAATGGTTGAGGAGAGGATCAGAATTTCATTTCCTTTTCTCCTGGTGAAGTTAAAGGTGATACCTTCACCAGGTTTAAAGGGAGAAGGTTTTGATCCACCTAAATCAGGGTTCTACACCTGAAAACTTCCAGTTCACAGGAGTTCTGCTGCCATCTGGAATGTTAAAATTCTGGGGTTCATTGATTCCTTTGACCCACCTAATCACTCCTTTTCTAAGATGATGAAGGCACTCAAATAGCATCTGGCCTTCATGTCTTCGTCAAGGTTTTCCCACAGAGCCACTAAAAAGAGGTCAAATAAACTGTTTTGAAAATCCAAGAGATGATTCAGTGGCTATTGTCTTTGAGCCATGCAAAAATTGAACTGCTTGTGCATCTTAATTATTGCTTTATTTGATGAATGTGGACCTTAAACAACATATTCTGTGAGGATCTTTTAGCACAACTAGACTTACTAGAGCTTGCCTCTGGCAGAAGATGGTTTATAGCTCCTTTTCAGCATATTTGAAAGAAGATTATTGCTGCTGACGCATTGCAAAAAGGTAACATTTGTGTGCATCAGTGACTAAATTGCTTTCTATTGTACCACATCCCATAAAATGACAAACCTCATCAATAAAAAAATGCAATAAAGAAGGTACTCTGGGATTTGTCTAGCTGTGGGGAACTAGATACTTAATAATGTTGAATAGCTATATCCAGTGGCAGGTAGGAGGAGTTACTGCTTCTTACTGGAAAATTACCAACTGTGCATGATTTTTTTAAAAAGCTTTTCTTGTTTTCTAGTTTCCTAGGTAAAGAATCAGTTATGACACCATGAAAAAAAAGGTAGAAAGAAAAATCTAGTTAGAAGTGAGCAAATACCAGACAAATGCTATGGGGAAGAGATACTTTAAAAGTTAACATTAGAAGAATAAATTTTGTCCAAGCTGTAATTTTTGGAGGGCAGAGGGAACTATTACAAGCAAAGAGCTAAATTGTATCCGTAAGAGATAAAAAGAAGGAATAGGGACAGGTGAAGGCTGGTTGTTGCCAGGTGACCCTGTAGGTTAAGGAATTTGCCAGAGCAGTGTATTAAAGAGTTTAATATGATTCTGAAGTAGCACCTCTAGTTCACTGGTAGTTAAACTGCTCTGTTGATCTTGTTAAAAGATAACAACTTTATTTTATTTATTTTTTCTCAATTTCTATAAAAACAATGCTGTTCATAACCTTCAGCTGTGACAAAATGTAGTTCAACCTCAGTTAAATTTCAAGAAAGGCAGAGAGCAATGTGGGTTTCCATGACCTGTGACTTCCTGGTTGTCTTCCTTCTAGCAAAGCCACGGAGAACAAATACAACAGTGTGCACCAATAGTTCATTTTAAAGGGGTAAACCATATTACAGAATACAGAAAACGAAAAACAATGAATTCTAGGTATCAGTTTCATTTAAAGATCCTGCACTGATCTAAAGTTTTTGTCTTAAAAGTTATTAGTCAATCTCTTTTCAACATGGCTGGGAATAATCCTGTTTATTAAAGCTTCTGTTCTTATACCTGTAAAAGTGGTACTATGACCATAGGACTACCAGAAATTAAGCATTCTTGATGTTACATTTTTACCTGCTACAATGAACTTAATCACTTAACTATAGAATCTGTTTCTCTGTATCAGACCAAGTACTTACACAATTTGACTGTTATAGTAGTGCCATAATTGCTAAGGAATGGAAAATGGCAGGTGCTGGGGAGTGGTTTTCTTTCTGTAATCTTGACACAGAATGATGTAAAAAGTCGAGGAATTAAGGACAAAATAGAGCATTTATATTGTTTTTTACTAAGACCTGTTTTTACATTTAATTATTGACTAAACAACATGAACTAGTTTTGAATATCTATCTAGTAGGTCAAGAAGACCTCACCCTGGAGTGGATAGGCTTTGAGGTACATATTCTGTCCCTTTGATCTTTCTTTGTTAAAGCGAAATTAGTCTTTCCTTCTTAAATTTTAGCCAAGTGTTACTGTCTATACCACAGCACAAGTGTGATGTTAAGTAGAAAAGGCAACAAAAAGGGAAATTGAGGAACTGAGCAAGATAGAAAAGCATTAAGAGTTCTGCACATATTTAACTTTGCTCTTTAGCTCTGGAGGTGATCTAACCACTTTGTGTTTTATAGAAGCTCTTTTTGATATCCTGCCCTCAATTAATCGGTGAGCAGCAAGAGAAGCCTTGAAGACACGGGCCTGTTGGAGTTGCACTAGTGGTTACTCTCAGTCCATTCTTTCACGGTTACGTTCTTTTAGGACAGAAGTTTCTCTGAACCAAACAGGATCATCCTATTGCTGTTTCCAGCTCTTCTCTGATGTGGTGTTTTTGAAGTTTATGTTTTAAAAGTGAGTTGATTACAAATTGATCTACGCTTTCTCGGAACACTAAAAAACCCCAGTTAATATTACAAAGTTATGGGGCTGATACAAAAGCTGCTATTGGAATTAAAATCTACAGCATTCAATGATTTGGAGTGCTTACTAATTCTGTTTATCTGATAGTGCCCCTGAATTTCAGAGAAAATTATGTCCTCATTCAAACTTGTCTGAAATATTGAGAATGTTACAACAGGTAATTAATGGGAAGAGTCAGCAAGCCACTCGTTTTTCTGCTAGCTGAAAGCTTAGCTGTAACAACTGCCATTTTACCAGATTTCTACAAATATCAAAAGCTTTTTTTTTCTTTCCTGGAAAACACATTTCATTTGATGTCATTAATTTGTTGGTATATTATCACATCCTCTGCTACTTTTGTGATGATTATTAGCAGTAGGTTTTCTTTTGCATGTAAAATAACTTCCAAATGTGTGAGTTTTTAGTTGGCAGACAATGATTTTCTGGCTGCTTCATGTTGCTTTGAAGTACCTTCAAGGTTTTAAATGAATGACTTGAGGACAGCTGCCCTTACATAAACCAATCACTGATGGAACTAGCATTGATTAACTGTTGGGCTTTCATTGATTGCACATTTACAGTTCCACAGGAAGATTTCAAACTTTATTTGTGTCATATTTCTAAACCATAAAACACTGGTTTGTGCATTGTATGCATTATGACACTATGATTGTCAGGTGTAGATCAGGAAGAGGGAAGAAATTTTCTTTCCTTGAAGTGCCAAGAATTTTTATATACTTTGTTCCACATTTGATGAAATAAGTTTCTTAGCTTGTTCTCTTAAATTCGTACCTTCAATTCAGGTCCCAGCTGGGTGCTGCTGCCCTCTGCCATCTGGAAGGCCGGTAGGAGGAGGTGCAAATATGTGCAGAGGACTGTGAAGATGTGTCCTTTTCAGGTGAAGTTACAGAATCATCAGGGTTAGTGGAGACTTTCAAGATCATCCACCCCAATAATCAACCCAGCACCACTATCATCACCCCTACCCCATATCCACAGAGCCACATCCAGCTGCCTCCTCTCCAGTCCTTCCCATGATAGGCAGTTTTTCAGGATCTCCATCATGATGTTCCATGGATATCAGCTTGTCTTTGTAAACCTCAGCTCTGCAGAACTGCAGCACTGCTGTGTTGTGAAAAGCAAGAAGGTGACCTTTCCTACCATTATTTTTGCAATTATCCAACCAAGGTTAAGCTGAGGAGTCCCCTTTCACTCATAACTTCCACATCTGGAGTACAGCTGGCTTTTTCTGCGCTTTTGAGTCCTGGAAATTAGTTTCCTTGGCTCTTTGATTCACTTAATTATTTTACAGCCTCCCAGCTATATCCTTGGCTCTTCATGAACTCTAACAGAAGGCCAAGGTTTTTCTTTCAGAGGAGCAAAACTAGTTGTGTCACTAATACATGCAGGATGTATACTGGCTGCTGACATAATCCCATAGGGAATGGGGTCTCATGTTCCATCTCGGACTTGCCGAACTGAACTTGGTTCCTGCCTGTTGATTTTCTTAATTTTCATTTAAGAATTCTTCTGCCTTTTTGAGGAGACTATTGCTGTCCTTTGACTTGTGGGAGTGAGCAGAGCTCTCCAGTATGTCTCTGTGCTTAGAATTAGATGTTATAGATAGACTGCCTCATTAGTGCACTTTCCTGAGGGAAGTCAAATATTTTAAGCTCTGTTCTGCTGTAACCACTGTTCTGTCCTGATCCTGTTCTGGGCTGACAAGTGAGCATTAAAGCTGCGGAGCTGTGCTGACTGCTTGAATTCCAGCCCTTCACTTCTGCAGGCTGCAACTCTTTCTTCTTCAGTATTAGTTGTGTCAGATCCTTCCTGGCTTAGACTGAACTCCAGACTGCCTGGAGAATATCAGCTGAGCCAGGCTGTAAATGTGAGAGCAGCCTCCTGAGAAATGCAGGGCACCCTTCACCCCTTCTCCAAATGCACATCTTCTTTCCTTTTTGTGTCCCCTTCTCCTTGTTCCAGCAATGTCTTTCGTTGAATTTCTACCAATGAAGTCTCTTGTACCACCATCTACAAATGCTACAGTAAATTCAATTTTTTGTTTTGTATTTGATTTACCTTTTTTCTTTTGGTTTCCAGAAGATGACTTGTTCTTAGATAGTGCAGGAAGTGAGAGCCCACAGCTGAGCCCATGCTCGTTCCAGAATGGCAACTTGAATGTGCAGGATGTACTGTGGGTGTATTTCTGAAGTAAATTCGGAAAGAGTGGCAGAGTTTGGTCATGTTTCTGGTATCTGTGGGGATTATATTCCACTGTAGCTTATTTTGGATATGGTTCTTGTTTTTCCTACCAGGCAGGGACAAATAACCGTGTGTCAGAAAAGCAGATGAGGTATTTAACAAACGAAAAATCTACAGAATTAACAGTATTGTCATAGATGTATCTGAGATCACATTTAGGCTGAGATTTCAGATGGATTATGTTTGGTGGTAATATTGATAAGAACATGAGTTCACTGGACTGTCATGTGGTGATCACCTGGGTTGTTAAACAGTGTCAAAATGGGATGATGGGGATAGATTAATCCAGGGAATAGTGCAAGGCACAGGAGTGTGAAGATACAGCTACAGTTTGTTTGGGTTTGGATTCTTTTTGTTGTAGGAAAATCAAGATAAACAGGGATGTTACAAGGAAACAAATAAAGGTGCTGGTTTGCAGAAGCTAAATAAATAATGAGCAGCTCCCAGCTGTGTGGATTTTATTATCGAAAGAACAGGTTTAATATTATTGGGTTGACTTAAACCCTTTTGTTTCATAATTCATGATAGAACTTTATAGTTAACACTTGTATGAGGAAAGGAGTGGCAGAGATTTATGACTTTCAAAACCACTTAACGTATTTTGGCAAATAGTGTGGAGCAACTATCATTTCAAATAATGAAGAAGCTTAAATAAGGTAATAGATTATTCCTGTTATCATGTTAATGCCTATATTTTGCCCAGTATAGTTGACGTGAAATGACAATTTTATCGTAATCTTCTTCACAAAATTTTACTGCTGTAATTTGTAGCATGGTTATAAACTGGTGACTGGGATAGAAAATAGATGCTGGAAGAGACTTTTAAAATCAAATGGAAATGAGTCTGTTTGCATATTTACAATTATGACCATATTTTACACCTTTTCCTTATTTGAACATATTGGCTTTGGCAGCTTGTTAATTTTGCTTTTAGACTGTACAATTAAACTTTAAAAAAAATGTTTTTATCAGGGCTGTTATAACCTGAATCTCTTACATGGAGCCAGTGGCTCGTGTCTTTTCTTCTCTAAGTACTTACAGTCCAGAGCTGAATTGCTAAATAGTGTGAGAGGTTTCTAAATAACAAAATGATTTTATTATTAAAATGTATGTGGGAAAAAAATAAAAAATTGAGAGATTATACCTTGCCATATGCACTTGCTGAAGAGAGACACTAATTATCTCCCCATAAACTCCCTTTGATTTCTCAAATCTAGCAACTTTAAAGCAAAAGGTCTGACATAAGCAGGGATTGCTGCTGTATTTTATTGCTAATTTCATAAAGTATGGGTAAAGTACCTCATAAAGGGAGGTAAAGGAAAAGTTGGGCTGAAATACATAGAGAAGACTTTGCCTTGGATAACTGAATCCTTTGTTTCACTTCTTTCGAAGTGTATTTATAGTGCAGCCTGCAGCCTTAACCAAAATGTACTCTATGAGACATCATTTGGAATTAATTGTATATTTTATATATGTGAAGGAAACAGTTTGTGCTTAGAAATGAAATCGTTGCTGTTATATTCTGAATCATGAATGCTTAACCAAGCAACCTGCTTGTATGTAATGATGTTGAAGTATTTAACATATTTATTCTTAGTTCTCTCAATCTAGAGAATTCTTTAGCATTCTACAGTACTTAGTGAAGCCAGTTTCAAAGTGATGCCTATTAAAAATAAATGTTAATGTTTCAGGAAAGTGTAGATGTTTAAAGGTGATTCACAGTTTCTTTCTTTCAAAAAATGAGAATTGTGTACTGCAGGACAAGTTCAGGAAATATGAAAGCACTTTACAAAGGAAAAATATTGAGTTTAGTGTAAAATATTAAAGCTTTATACTGACAGATCTGTTTTTATTTAAATTTTTATTGAATTTTTTCTTTGAAGTAACAACAAGAGACACATACTGTTGGCAGATAAACGATGCTGTGCTGAATGAGTGGCTACTTAACCCTAGAACTGTCAGACACCATTATTTTCAATGTCAAGGAGCTGGAAAGCTTTATGCAATGTATTCTGTTCTTCAAATTAAATTGGCCAAATTTCTGTTCTTTTATACATCCCTATGCCACAGCTACATGTGATAGCTAGACTAGCTCAGCAGGGAATGCTGAATTTGGCTCTAGACCCGCTTACAACATGAAACAAAATTATGCTTCAGGTTATCTTGAAAGCTCAAGCAGCCGAGCCTGAAGCCCTGATGATGTTCTTCTTTTGTTCTGAATTTTAAAATATCTGAATATCTGGAGCAGATATGTTATTATCCTAATTAATAAATACGTATAACAATGTAAACCTCTTTCAAGAGCACAGTGTATAGTTGTATGAAGGCAAGAATTTGCCATGTTAGATTCTACTTCCATAGTTGACACTTACCTGTTAAAACTAATTTGAGGGCATATCAGTGTTTTAAATTTGGGATGGATATAATGTACATATCTGATGAACTTGCTGTCACAGAAGGCCTATTCATTGCTCTTGCTTGTATTTTTGCCTTTGAGCAGAGGCTGGGGGTTCCCAGACACCTGACCAGCCCCCAGACTGGTTGATGGGCCAGTGCCTTGGAGAGACGATAGTGTTTAATGTCATCATTCCAGTGAAACACTTTTGTATGACCAAAGTGTGGCTCGACACTGTGCCATTGCTGTGCTTTTGGATTCTGATTTAACATTGGTTTGGTTAGTACAAAAATAATGCATAAGAAAGCTGTGACAAAGAGAACTCAGAATTTGTTACACATTAGGAACATGGGATCAAAGGATAGTTTGAGGTACAAGGGACCTCAAGGTCTCATCGAGTCAGCAATGAGCTCAGGACTTCATTCAGTCTGTTCTTGGGAACCTTCCACATGCTCTAAGCAGTCACTGTTTGAATGTCCTCGTGGTAGTAAATAGATTTCTACTCATTCAAATTAGTGTTTTTTTCTAGCTATTAGTGAATGTTACTAAACTACAAGTAAAAAGAATCTTAAATGCTCATATCTGGAGATTTGTTCGACACTTTGTCAGTAAGGAACTGGTAAATACGGATTTTTAAAGACTTCTTGACTATGATTCATCTGAATAAATGTAAAGTGCTTGTACTGAAGTTTCTGCATCTAAGCTACTCATCAAAGCCTCCCTTTACACTGAGATAAGATTTGTCAGTACAGTCTGTGGTGTTGCCTATGTTTTGTTGAATGCATTATGCTTTAGATTCCATTGGTCTTATTGATAGATCTCCACTAACTCCTTTTGATGAGGACAGATAGCTGTATGATATCAATTAGACCATTTATTTCTCCTATTTTTGTAGGCTTTGTCCGTTTTCAAATATTTTTTCAGTTGTGTAATTAAAGGCCAAGCATTCTCTGAGCTCTACTAGTTTTACAGCAGATGAATTGTGAGCTTCTTTGTCAAAGGCTAAGACCTACTTTACTTGACTGCAAGTAAAAGGCAAAAGGTTTCCTTATGTTGGTTGATACTTCGAAAGTCCACTCATGGTGATTTTCTTTGAATAAAGTTATCCCATGAGATACCTGAATCTGATTTATTACCCCTGATTGGTAAGAGAGAAGGGAGAGCAGAGGAGGGACCACCTCCCCAGTGCTCATTCCCTCAGTATTCTCTTTTCTCTGTGATACTACAACTGCATCCATCAATGTCAATCAAACTTTATGAAAATGCAGACTTTATTTTGAAAGACGGAATATATATGGACATATACTTCAAAATTCATTGCAGAGATCTTGCTGCCTCGGACTGCAGAGATATGAGAGAGATCATCAGTATTCCTTTAATATTGACAAATATTTCAGAACTAGTATTCAAGTGGATATCATGGGAATGTTCAAGAGGATTTTTCATATTAAAGTCATTTAGTATATTAGTATTTCTTTTCCACTTGATGCTAGGCAGGTCTCCCACTCGTGTTTTGAAGGACAGAGTAAACTCAAGAACACGGTCCTTCTACCCTGAAGTCCTATGATTATCTTCTAACTTATCCTTAAAATTATGTGATCAAAAACTCTGCATAAATTCTTGTCAGAAATTCTAACATGTTCTCTCTGTTTGCTCACATCCTTCATTTACTTCCCAAGAGGCAGTGAGGTAAGAGAGGGTGAGTTATAAACTCTGTTAAGACCTTGAGAAATCAAAGCAGAGCTGTGGAAAGTGGCATTTGAGAAATCCCTGTTGGCTTCATCACCTACTTTCATTCCAGTGGCACAAAGTACTTCTGGCTGAATTCCTTAACTGCAGACTCACGAGAATCAGTGGGTTGTGTTTAATCTGAGAATTATTGTAAAATGCTCAGAATTGTTTGATAATTTTACAATATACACTCAGGTTGAAATCCACTTTAGTACAGTGGTAAGTGTCCCCACCTGGCATGTGGGAGACCCGGGATCAATTCCTGCCAGGGAGACAGTGTTAAGAGTTGGACTCGATGATCCTTGTGGGTCCCTTCCAACTCAGAATATTCTGTAATGAGTGTGATGGGTTCGTATGAGCACCAGTGTGTGTGCGGTGTGGAAGCTGGTGGACAATGAACACAAAGAAGAACCTGATGAATCTCTCTTTCCATTCTCCATACCTGATATTCTCTTTTAATATATCAACAGAGCCAATGGGAAAAAAAGTAATTAATGACAAGTGCTTGCTTCAGCAATTTTACTGCTCTACTAGGCTTGGGGATAGGATTTTCTCTCTCTCTTTGCTTCATTTTCAAAAGATCTGACTTTGTAAAACAGTGAAAACTCTGCAAACAATTCGAAGGCAGAGTTGTGGTAGCTGTGTGTAGTGCCTGAACAGCAGGAAAGGAGAAAACAGGTGCTAAACAGCAACAATTAGCATATGTGTACCAACTGATGAGGTGTTAAACAAAGTCTCATGCAGAGGTGTCAGAACCCTGGCCAAAGGAACTGGTGTAACCTGTTATGTGAAATAATACAGATTATATCAACCACAATGGAATTATAAAGGGCTTCAAATGCCAAATGCCCTGGTCACGATCACAACTCATTTACCAGGATATGTGTTTTCAGAATATTTCCAGTGTGTGTACATTCAGAACTAATGGATTTCTCAACATGGTTAATGACCAGGTAATTCGAGGTTGCTTTCAAAACAAATGATGACTTCATTTTCTGCTATGCCAGTGTATCCTTAAAACTTGATCTCATATTTTCTTTTCTCACTTCTGTCATTTCCTTATATGATTGTTTTCCTCTTTACTTGCAGTGGAAGCTGGAATGCAAGATTTAGTGTTTTTAGTTTATATTGTCATGGTCTGCTGCTTTTCACATTCCGAAATTATCAGATTCTATTAGAGATTGAGCTCTTCTCTTTCATTTTTATGCCATGTATTCTTTATGATCATTTAATGAATGCACTTAACAGTAATACATGTGAATCTGATAGTCATGCATCTTTCATGATTTTTTTCCTTCAACTTTTGCTCTCCATTTCATGCCCCAGGCATGGCTTGAACTTTTTTCCTTTCTATTGTCAATATAACCTTCATTGTCTCAGTTTTCATTTTGTTGTGTTCATGATAATGGAAGGATTCAGTCCCCAGTTGAAGAGCTTGCTACTTTGGCCTATTAATATTTACTTGTATGTAATAGCCAAGTATTTTTAATTATGTACAATAGATTAAAAAATTTTATTAATATAACATACTGCTTTGACTTCTTGTCTCTCTTCTTTTACCTTCACTTTTTTTTAATATATTTGTGAAAAGTGATGCCACTAGAAACTACCAGCCACCTGGAAGATGACTCTGGGTTGTAACGAGATCTGTTTTCACAGTGAAACACTATTCTGTGCTGCATTACCCTTCCTCTTCCCAGCCCTCATCTGACAGTATCCCCTTGCCCAAAAGCCAGTCTTCCTTAATCACACACTTTTTACTATTTTTATATCAATAAATGTTTGTTAAAAACATACTTTATGTGGTGATTTGTGAGCCTCTCTTGAAAAATAATCAAATGTCTAAATGTGAAGATCAGTCTCTAAAATAGTCTTACCTCATTTAATCTTGTCTGACCTTGCTTTGTACCCAAGTAAAACCTCTCCAAGTAGGTTCTGGCTCACTTGGTAATTTCCATGTTATCTTGAATCGTGGTGGCTTTACTGCCAGTTTGACTTAACAGCATTTTGAAGATGTTCCCAAAGCAGTATAACATGAGGTGGGCTGAAAAATGGAAGACTCCCTGTGAAAACTGTGGGATATAAGCCAACATTCTACTTTAGTTCATCTATTAATCAAATGCATTATCCAACGCACTGTCAATTGCACTCTAATCTTATGATAAAATATTACAGTTATGACTGTAGTAAATGAGAGTATAATAAAGTTTAGAAGTAGGAATCCCACACTGCTTGACATAGTTCTTTTCTACCCTCAGTGAAAAGCAAATATTCTTTATTATATTTTGTATATTGTAATCAGCACATTGTAAAGATATCGAGTCTAGTGGTACTGAGCATATTCATCTCACTGATTTTGGCACAGTGACTGAGGCAATGGGACTTCCATTACTTTTTAAGTGACTGATTAGTCCAGTTGGCAACAGTTCAAGAAACTTTTAAGCATACTTACACCTTTTTCCCATTTGGGTGAGCTCAACCATAGCAAGAAAGCACTTAAGGAAGCAGTCAGATGAAATGCTACAGATCTCACCAGCCCTGAGACTCATAGTGAGTCAGCTCAACCTGCACAGAAAGAGTGAATTTATATGCTATTATTCTACAATAACTTCTTGCTTTTATTTTAAAAAACGTAATTTAGTAGCTTGTTGATACTTTTGGTCCCTGCAGCACTATAAGGGTTAGCATTAAAAAAAATTACTTTTATTCCTCATTATGTTCCTTTTTTTTGTCTAGATTGTTAGTGAATAATGTGGATACAGAACAGGGTTAGTACATTTCCAACATGACATTCAAATCCTACTCATGAGATGGGTCTGGGTTTTTGGAAAGGGAAGGAGCAACAGATGGTCTTCATTAGTGTCCACTCAGATAAGAGCAGAACCACTCATTGCCAGTAGGTCTTGAGACATTAAATAATAAATCTTCCTCGTTACAGTGTAATTAACTGTTAAAATGTTAAGTGAGGTCTCCTTGGATGCTTTAGAAAAGATTTAGAGCATGAGTGAAAGGGTTGATATGTTTTCGGTTAGTTACTGCATGAGATCTTGACTGAAGTTTGGAGGCACCTGAGGGAGGGTGTTGCAGGGGATTAAATAAAGGTCATTACCCTCCACTGTGCTATTGGTGTTTTGAGATTATTTCCTGTGTAGTAAGGAGCAGGCTGTAGTTGTGAAGCTCTTAATTCCCCCTGTAAGGGAATCAGTGAAAGCTTCTGTAGCCCTTCTCTGTATCAGCGCAGGGTTTAAGATCTAATTTTTCCAATAATAGGCCATTTTGTTCTCCTATGTGTTAACCACACAGTCCATTTTCTCTTTTCTGGTTGTGCTAGAGATGGAAGGCAAACTTCCCAACAAATGGAACTGACTAATGTTCGAAATCTGGTGTGAGGGAGTTGAATTTTCATAGCTTAATTAGTGTCAGCATGTTGCCAATTAATTAATGGAATTCTTTTGTGCTATCTCCAGCTGTATTTAATTAGACTGGTTTTAGAGGAGAGAAGGCTATTGTCTGAATGTAGCTAGGTGATGAAGCTTTTTTCCAAAATTGTTCTTTGCACCTTGTTAAAGGCTTTTTTTCCCTTTCAAATTCTAAATTCTTCACATTCTACAAATGAGGACAGTGTGTTCTGTCAGCAAATAACTGGTTAGCGAGGTTATTAGCTTTATGCTATGACATGGAAGCATTTCTGGATTAGAGTGTTTTAGATAAACCTTTGAAGTTCACAAGGGAAAAAAACCCAAAGAATGTGATTAATTAAAAATGTATTTGTAAGATCCAAGTTAGACGCTGGTATAATCCAACCTAATGATACGGCATTTTAGAAGAGGACTGTATTAAATTACAATTGGGAAGATCAGGTCTTTATTTATTTTGTTAGTTTAAAAGACTTAAAAATGTATAATCTAAAAGTATTGAACTATAAGTTTAAATTTCACAAAACTCAACACTCGTTGGAGACATCTGAATATTTGTATTGTTAAATTTATAATAACAGAGTTTGTATCTTATGATTGAAGTAAACTTTTATGATATCTTTGTCGTTGGCTNTTAATATATCAGTGGTGAAAAGGTTTCAAACATTAGCAAAAGTCATCATTGTGTCAAAGTTTAGTCCTTGAGGGCTATTTTCTAGGTCAAGAGCACTTAATCAATTTTTTTCAAAAGGGATAAATAAAATAGGTGTGAGTGAAAGTACAACTCTGTATTTACCAAAAATTAAATTTGAGGTGGAGCTTTCCCAGACTTAACTGTGCATCACCACCCTCTGAACTGTGAATTAGGAGTGGAGATTTTGTGCCTTTATATAGTTAAATATCAATTTTATGCCAAAATGTTACTGTTTAAATAGCTTGTGCACAGCTGGGATCAGCTATTTACTTTCTGTATGTTTTGAGTTCCTTGGGCATCTCCATCCAGGTGCACTCAAATTGCAGCCACTCCAAATTATAAACTTCCCTTGGCAAAGCCTCCTTCCTTCTGTACCAGCATATGAGATCCAGCTAACTAAAAAATTCACTCCACTGATATTTTAAATTAAACAATGCAATTTAAGATGTTATTTATATCTCTTAGCAGGGAAGAGTACTGGAAGGAAAACCCTGCATGACTGAATCCATTTTCCTACTGGTGCAGTCAGGCATAGGAAAGGGCTTGTAAAATAAATTGATCAAGCTACATCTCAAAAGCAGTTGGGATCTTCATGTTGACTCTGCTGTTTCAGAATGCTGAGATGCTTCTCCAGAACAACACAACCCAAGGAACTTTCATTTTGTTTCTATTTATTC
>WEKX01000079.1:53810-107454 GCA_013390025.1 Pitta sordida | reverse complement strand
ATACTTAAACAAATGGAAAATAAACCATATAGAAAAGAGTGCTTATTGAAGAAAGCAGGTCAGGAGAATCACACCTTTAGTCTGACTAAAAGACCCACATGAGAAGCATTGTACATTAGAGTTAAGGATCTAAACTGTTTAAAAATATAGAAGCTTGTAGTTCTACTGCCTACACTTGAGCAGTATGAAAATAATAAGAGTAAAAGTGCTTTACACTGTTGCTAAAATGCTGTTTGGCAAACAGCGCTAGTCAGAGTGAAGCTGTTGAGATACATTATTTCCTCATTTCTCTTTTAGCCCAGCTGCTTCATCAATTATCAGTTTGCTGCTCAGTTTCTCTGTGGAGGAGAAGTGGGGGTTGAATTTCTGTGAATCCCCACAGGCAGGAAAGACTGAACAAAGACAATGCCTCTGTCTGTTCCAGGCTGTTACTTGTCAGGATGTTGCCCAACATCTAAAGTTTCTCATGGTCCCCTTGCTTCTCTGGGTTCTTCAGCATCCTACAGGTTTCATCTCCAAGTTTTTCATGCTCTTCGTGCATCCTTCCTCCCTTGTACCTCTGCTGCTGCCATCCCCTGTGGAGATCAGCTTGTCAGCACTGTGGTGGCATGTGGGGATTTTTAATGTCACACTCTCCTGTGCAGGTGTTTGAGATGATAATTCTGCTCTTTCAGTGGCTTGTGAATGGAGACACGTAACTTTTAATAGTGCCTTTAGCAAGTTTTGACTGGTAACAGTGTTACAAGATGGATGAATTGCATCTGAGTAAACAGGTGCCTTTTATCTTTTTGGCATCTGGTCCTCCAGCTTGGAGCCAAACTGCTGCAGACCCATCTATCTGGAAAAAGGGAATAAACAGTGAAGGAATAAATTAGACAGTGCTCAATCTAACCATAAGTTTTATGATTTTTATGCAGATGAGCACTAACCAGTGTTTCACTGTGTTTCATTAATATCTCAGTTCTGAAGCTCCTGTGACTTAATTATATATATATCCATGTTTATGTGACTCCCAATCTTGTAAAGAACAAGAAGAGGGGTTTATATGACATATATAACTTGGGATCATCTGAAATGACACAGATAGATTGTGATTTGTATAACCTCCACCTTGCAAAGATGGAGTGGAGGGTTGAAAAATTGTGGGGCTGCACCTTTGAGAACATTTGCTTTTGGTTTCTTTAATAAGCCCTTTCAACTCACAAGACAGGTTGCAAAGGTTATTCAAAGAAAATGTTGGTCCTGATTTGTAGCTGCTGACTAAGTATATTTCTGTCTGTGTATTGAAGTTTCCATTAGTGTCAAATTTTTAAATTTAAATTTTATAGCCAGCATAATTTATTCCTGGGAATTGCATTCAGTTCATTGTAACAAATAAAATCACAGGAAAATAACTTTGCTTTTTCACAGATCACAGATTATTGAATTGGTGCTTTAACATGGAAATTTCGCATTTAAGATGTACGTTATTACTGTCATTTTTGCTTTAAAGAAGCTTCTTAGAAAGTACTTTCACTTGAAAACTGCCTAAGTGCTTTACACTACTCAGAATAAGGCAAATCTAACTTTGAACTATTGAGCAGCAGGACAAAAGCTGCCGTTAATAGACCAAGGAAATGATTGGGAGAAAAATGGAGTAGCTGAGTTTAGAGAAACTTGTACTTTTTTCTTAATGAGCAGTTTAACTGCCAATTGATCTGTCATCCAGCATTACAGTAAATGGTCAATGAAATATATAATCATGCAAGACTGCACTTTAACAAGAGTGAATCTTGAGGCAATCAGGAATGCTTAAGGCAGAAAAATACATACTAAGTTTTTTTCTGTGTTTAATTTAAAAAAAAAAAAAAGAAAAAGAGCAATAACAGCCATTCAGGCAGCTAATCGATGGTATTCCTTAGTGCGTGAGGTGGCACACTTGCTCATGAAATTTCCATTTTGTGTTCTTGTATTTTGATTATTTATTTCGGGATTTTTTTTTTTTTTACTGTTGGATTTTAGTTAAAGCTGACTGCTAGAGAATTGTTGTGGCTTTAAGGTCCTGAGCACAAAAATCTCTACGTACTTGCTTAGTTTTATACCTGGGAGTTTGAGGCAGCTATTCAAAGGGATGAAATAGAATATTGATATGAATTACAGTATTAATTCTTACATTAACATTTAAATGGGCTGAGACTGAATGCAGGGAATATTTTCTATTTCTATACATTAAAAAATCCCTAGTTTTCAGAAGGAAAGCTTAGGCCTTAATTAAGTAAAACTCAGAGCACGTCACTGTCTTGTTTCTCAGCAAAACCATGTTATCAAACAGTCCTTTGACTGGTGACATTTGCTAGTGTGAATGAGAAATAATGGTAGAACAAACAGGCTTTTTTCTTCTTTTCTTTGCATGGGGTGTGAAATGTACCATTATAGGCAGCTACCAGTGTGAATGGGTTAACATTTACCTAATTTATAATGTGTGAGAGTAGACAAGGGCAGAGCTGGAATGGCAAGAGAACAATCTCCAAAGGGCATGGTTCAGGGAATGTTTACCTCTCTTCTCTGGCTCAGGTCCTCTGGCCCTAAATACACTGTTTGGAGGGTCGTTAAATATTTGACTTTTACGTTGTGACCTCCTCTTTCGAGTGAGAAGGGGAATGGAAAGGCTCCGTTTGGCATCTCTCAAGTGATCAGGTGGAGTAGTGGGCAGCACTTACCTTTTTTGATCCCCTAGTTAAAAAAGAAACTTTTTCCCCCCCCAATAACTTGCACTGAATGAAATTGCTATTCTCCACAATGTGACCTGGTGATCCTGGGAGGCCTAAGAAGTCATAGAATACATAAAAGCAGCTTTTTACAGATGAGTGATGCATCTTCCATTGACAATGTCCATCTGCAGAAAGGCTCAGATTGCTGGCTACGACTTATTTACTTGTTTCTGGGCAAACTTTTCAATGGGCTTGGAAGGATGAGGTAAGTTCTGTCTCATGTAAGTGATGAACATGAACAGCCCAACTGTCTCTTACAGCAGGTGCAAATAATGAATTTAATATTCAAGCACACTGCAAACTCTACAGAGCAGTTTGGAAATTGCAGTATTAAACAAACTAATTATGACAGCATTAAAAAGTCTCTTTTGCATGCACAGCTTTAATTAAATTTGATTTTGTACCGAACAGAACTGTCTCTGGGCTTTGTAAAAAGTAGTAGTTCTGGTATTGATTAAGACTGAATGTGATTAACATTAATTATTGATTAAACTTCCCCATATCTTCATATAGCATCAAAGAGAGATTTATTGATGAACTCTGAAAGGTCTCACAACTGCAGTTATTATGCTGTAATTCCTTTTGAC
The DNA here is from genome assembly GCA_013390025.1 of Pitta sordida. Lineage (NCBI taxonomy): Eukaryota > Metazoa > Chordata > Aves > Passeriformes > Pittidae > Pitta > Pitta sordida. The sequence goes on along the minus strand of WEKX01000079.1, from coordinate 104,117 downwards.
TACATCTCAAGTAAAGCGTTCCTGACACATCTTTATTCCTTTGGAAATTGAATATAGAGTCCATCTCCTAAATATTATCAGCTCAGGCACTTCAAATATTCTTGAAATATCTATCTTTGTTAAAGCATAAGTTCGTGAGGTGGCACTTTAGTACNGTGTTGTGGGGTTATGTTTGAAATTTTTGTAGGGTTGAGAGAGATGGACAATGAAGAAATGTCGACCCTTGGTTAGGGCACTGACCTGAGGTACAGGAGAGGCAGTTCTTCTTATAGGTCTGGAGTAGAAAATTCTGCAGCATTTCAGGCAGTCTTGTGGCTCTCTATTAGTAATTGGCCTTGAATATATTCTCTTGGTTTTTTAGCACCAACAAGGTGTTACAAAAACAAGACAGCACCAGAAAATGCCTTGCCTTTGACAAATCATCGTGTTGCAGCAAAAAAACCCCAAACAAAACAAAACCAATTTAAAATTACTGTATGAATAAATAATGCTTGAGTGAGAAAAATACTATAAAATCGATCTTCTGGACCTTTGAGAATCAGACTGATTGTTACATTGGATTGTTAATTATGGAAGCCTAGTGCAGAATTCTGTCCTCAAATAAATTTTCATCACTTGTAATTTTTCAAGGGAAGCGAAACAGCAATTTACAACCTTTTCAGATTAATTGATCTACCTATTTATCAACTATGCCAAGTGTTCAGTAAACATTCAAATGATGCCTCTGAATTAAACAAAGAACAATGGCTCTGTTAAATACAGGCTGATGCAAGGGTGAGGTAAAGAGGATGCTGCTTTGGAAGGGCGTGACCAGTGCAGTCTCAGGCACTTAGATCCAGAGGAGAGTTACAGATCCAGACAAGAGGGTGTGGATAACGTTAGAGCAGGAGTTCAGGAGGAAAGAAACACCCCGTTCCTTACTATGTCCTGGTGGCTGTGTTGGCTTGACAATTTTGGACTGGGATTCATGACCCTTCCTACACTTTGTGTGGGGAACTCATTACCCAAGTTGCTGAAATTCTGAAAGATGAATGTTCTCCCAAAATGGGGACAAACCTACAAGTAGGAATTTTGAATGTGTTAATTTTCTCACCCTTTAGATGGGGAAAAAATAGTGATTTTGAGGTTGGCTTGTTTGGTTTTTCTTCTGAAAAACCCTAGAGACAGACAAGAAAGAAAATTATAACTGGCATCATGTAAAGCAGGAGGGTTATCATTTGACAAAGGATCAAGATAATGAAATATTTCTTTGAGAACAAATGTATCAGCACTGGCAAAATATCGTGTACTTGTTAATGCTGTGGAAGGTCACCATAGTCTTGTAACCACTGAGTTGTGGTATTATTTTAATTGGGTTTCGCCGACTGATCTGCATGATCAATTCACTAAAGATGCCAGAGAACATGCGGCTTTGACATTAAAACAGACTCCCTACACAGCACAATTTAAGCTGGAATTGTTCTTTATTTATATTTTTCATACACAGAGAAAAAAAATGTAGGCATATGTGGCTTGGTCAAACTGCACCATTGAGTTCAAAACTGGGGCATTCAGAGGGTGAATTATTTGTGCACTGCATTTTATATTATTTTTTGCCTCTGTCCCATAGGAAGTGACTGATGTGCAGAACTCACATATAAGGAGAAAAATGGTTGCTTTTACTTTGGATTCATCTTTGGAAATTGAATAGCAACCCCACATTCACTTCTCCATATCCACATCAGCTCAGACTGAAGTGAATTCCTTCTGCATGTCTTTCATTTCTCTGTTGCACAATGACATTTCTGTTCTTTGTGCTCCTGTTTTTCCGGGCTTTTTGATCATGGTGAGTTATTTTAGAAGTAGATGTTAAGCAGGTGTGTTGTAGGGTTTGAAGTAACATTCCAGATAAAAAGCATATTTATGAATCTGACTTGGTAATATAAAGACCAAGAATCTTTGCATGAAATCTCTAGACAATTATTATATATTTCTGTAATTGGTTGTAACCATTCTGTAAACAGAACTGTAAAAAAAAGTGGATTTTTCTTACAGTTGTTTTTTTTTTCTTAAACCTGGAAGTTTGCAATGAAGAATAATGTGTTACTTTCTAGCATTTCTGACTTTATTTTGCATGTCAGCATTACAGCATTAGCCATGTTAGTGCAGTTGAGTCATTCTCTAACTTATATTTGAGGATTCTGCAAACTGCAGAAATAAATCCTTTCATAGTAATAGCACCCATGCACATATACGAAAAGGGCTAAAAGTGAATTATTTTTCCTGATGCTTTTTCATGTACATTTAAAACAAATTTTATACATGGAATTGAAGGTGCCTTAAGAGGAAAAGAATGTTGAACATTCTTGCATTCTGTTTCTGGTTTCTTTGTTTCCTACAGAGTTCCCTTGCTAATGTGGGACATAGCTTTTGGTTATCTATGTAATTAGTGAACAGATGATGTCAAGTCATTTCTTGAGCTGAGGCACTCAAAGAGAGGATTTCTTAATAATAGGAATTTCTTAAATTATGTGGCCTCTATTTATAAGTAGAGATAGAAGTACAGATGAGAATATTGGAGCTGAAAAGGTCTTTGTTAGGGAATAACTATAAATAATGAGATAACACTATCTGGTGGCTTAAAGGATTACTATGTTAATCTATGTCCCTCTGAGATAGGATTTTTAAGTCTCCAAAGGTAAGAAGTGTTATATCTGATACTTTGCAAGAAAACCAGAAAAAAATACCTCATTCGGACCACACCATATCCTCAGTTACAATGAGCAAAGAGTGAAAGCTCTGGCACTCTGGGTGGTCAGAAGAAGCACAAGATCAAATGTATGTGCAAGGTAAGGTAATGCATCGGTTCACTCTTGAAGAGCCCTGTGAGCAGTGCTACGTGCCTACAGGTATTCCAGAAGGAAATACTGGCAGTCTGCAGATCCACAAGCAGAATGTGACAGATTTAAACGGAAATGTAACGCATTTTCTCTTAAAAAGCCTCGTGTGAGGCGGAAAGTATGAACGTATCAAATATTTTAACTGCAAAAAGCTCTAGGGAGCTGGTGTTCGTAGGCAGGCTTTTTGTGTATCAATGAGTGATTCAGATAAAGGAAAACCAGAATGGACAGGTTTAGCTTGGAGACTTGAAAATAATTATATTCCAACCAGTTTTAAGTAGGAACATACAGAGTATATTAACAATGGATCATGACATAGATTCTGGCACTTAGATGTAACTGTTCATGTAAATTACCAGAAGCAGGTTTTGTGATCCTCTAAGTTTTGTATAGTCATTCACAGCTCATTAAACCTTCACCAGTGCTGTCATTCACTAAATACAAAGGTAGCATGGGAACTGCATAATTGAAGTGTTTTAGTCAGACTGCTGTAGCTAAATTTCTAAACAGTAACCACTTTACCGGTACTGCATTGAGAGCTTTTGGAATGGCAGTTAGTGCAGGTAATGAGCAAAATGTCTCCTAGTGCACCCCCAGAAGCTTTAGCCCTTTATTGAACCTCTTAGACCTTCCTGATGTTTAGCCTTTGATGTCAAGGTATTCTGGTTGCTGAAACAAACTGTGGTCCTGCTGTTCTCCTAATGCTTAGATATGTATCCTAAGTATATTAGCATATTATTATGATATTATTGTCATTTGGCAATAAAATCAAAAGTAGGTGAGCATAGGTGGGCAATTTAGTCACATACTGATAACATTGAGTCTATGCTCAAATATTAATGACCGATTTTCTTAGAAGTCAGAACACGCCAGCAATATTTACATGATTTATTTTGTATCAAAATCTTAATTTAGCGACAACATGTGTTGGTTTCATTTTGTGTATGTCTACCTTGCTTCTCAGTTGCTGACCAGTTTATACTGGAAAACCTCATACATCCAACACATACACTCTTCTGCATCCTTGACCTAAGTAAATGAACTTCAGCAGTCACGATTTCTTCCTAAGTAACCCTGGGACACTTTGTTGGGAAATGAGAATGAATGACAAGAGGTTTATCTGTCGGGGAGGGGCTGAGAAATGACCTTCAAAAGCTCCACATTCTGTACTCAGAAGCTTTAGAGATGTATTAGCGTTGCCCCTTCACACTGACAAAGCTGCATATATTGTTGACCTGAGAGCAATCTAACCCATCTAACTTAAGAATTTCTGGCTTGAATTCTGTTGGGCTTGTCTGACAGGAAACACAAGTGTCATGGATTTAGTGAAACCCTCAGAAAATCTGCCTTGACTTACTCCAGGTTGCCTCACACTCTCCTATGCTACTACACTATGACTCTGATAAATCTAATAGAAGCAACTACTTTCTCAAGGACTTTATCTCCCCATTCAGCCCATTTTCCTGGTCCCTTGACTGCCTGTGTTGCATGAATATTAAATCAATGATAGTCACTCTTTTGATTTCGACTAATTAGTTTTCTGTCTAAGCTCTCCCAAACACAGGTGTGTTTCTGGGAATCACTTGCTGCAGGGACTTCTCCCATTTAGCACTGTGGAGGAGACTGCTCCAGGTTTGTCTGTCCCTTCCCTTGGACAGCACTGTGCCAAACCACACCCTCAGGAAGCTCACACGCTCTGAAGTTATGCCCCCAGCTGCATGAAGCACACCTGTGTTTCCAGGGCATGGATGCCTTTATTCAGGTGGGCTGCAACAAAGTTCTCACGTCTTATCAGTATTTAAAAAATACACAGTACCCCAAGTGAAAGACTGAGACACCATGGTGTGGAGCTCAGAGGAATTCAGGGTCACTCTGCACGAGCTGTCTGCAACCTGACAAATCCCCTTGACAGGGACATAATTAGCACTGCAGATACAACCGTATTTTCTTACTTACAAGGTCCAGACTGAAAATGCTCGCTTTGTCTGTTGTTACCAAATGTGGCCATTCTTTGGTCACAGATGAAATTATGAATATGGGGTTTTTTTCATTTTCTTAAGAAAGAATAAATTTCTGTTTCTTAGCTTTCTTCCAGTGATCCCCTCCTACTTCACTTGTGGTTGGTTCTCTGTGTGACTGATGTGCAGTGAAGTGTCCCCAGAGTGCCTTTGTCTTCCAGGTGTGACTTTACTTCCTTTCCCATGCCATGGTCACCTAATTTAAACACTTAAATTTGCAAGTTCACTGCCTGCTTCCTTGGGTCTAAGATACCTCTTCCTTATAAAAGGAGTCCTTTTGTTCTCTCTTCTACCATGATACCACAGGATGATCTGGAGCAGCTTGGCAGAAAACTGACAAGGTGGAATAACAATATTTGCCACAGGTATCTGTGAGCTCAGTGGTCACACCGGCATCAGAAGGAGCACAAGGGGAGGGGTGGGAGTGTGTGGCAGGATCAGCAGTGGCAAAAGCAAGGTCACACTCTTTGTTGACAACCCATGGCATGAGCAGTTTTGATTGTGCAGCCACGGGGTCGGGCTCTTAAAAAGAGGAGTTACTGGCTTTTGAAAGAGAAATCCTTATCCCTAATGTGCTCTGCATCTACTGAGTATTCCTTTGCTCCTCAAGTTATTTGGGAGATATGTATATCTCTAAATACTTCACCATGTTTGCTACCAGTGTTTTCTGAGGAGTTTTCAGTGCTTGAACAAAACAGGGCAAAATTGTGCTGCTCTGGGCCTCAGTTTTCTATTTTAGTGCTAATGATAAAATCCTTTTTTCCTAACTCAAAGCAGGTTTTTATATGCGTGAATGTTCTTGTTTTCCATTGCTACTCAATGCAGTCTATTGTTTATGTAATTAACATAATTATTGCTAATTATGTAATTACTGTAAATACATGTAATCAGTGATTCTAATTTGTAATTATAGAATTTTGATGTTTATTTGTGCAAAAAGTCCTTACAAACTTAGTATGGGGAAGAAAAATTGGTCATATACAGCAGGTAATTTTAAAAATTTGTAAGAACAAAATTACACATTTTTTTTTGCCAACTGCCAAAAGGAAATTAGTTTTCATTATTTACTAATTGGGTATGTTGGGGTTTTTTTTAATAACAGGTAATAATTACATTACAAAAGCCTAAAACTAATTTTCTTTCCTCTTATGTTATAGCTAAATGAGTTAACAAAATATTAGATTAGTGGAGTGTAGGTGCCAAATTTAACCTGTAATTACAGTAGCCACTTGAAGTGAAATTACAGCACAAAAAAATCTAACCAAAAAAGAGGAAAATGCTTTTGCTAAACTGCCAACCCTCCATCCCACTATACAAAGTAGGTTATTTACAGAGAACTGGCTATTGCTTTCAATGCAGACATAAAGCTTCTGCTAGGGAGAGTGTAATTACCCAGTGGAGAAAAAAAGTCAGATGGAAATTAGCTTCTTACCATCTGCATATCATGAAATACTTTGTCTATTAGCATATTCTCAGTTCTCCTCCTTCCCAATCCTTGGAAACTAGAGGAATTCCTGCAGTCTTAAAACTCTGCCTGAGTCTATGTAAGCAGAGATCAATACCATGGGTCCAGTTTATAGTCCAATTTTTGTTTCTTTTTATTATAGCCATTGGTTGCTGATATTTATGTCCTCTCATTTGGTCAGAGAGTTACTATGCAAATTGAATTTCAATTTTTTTATTTCCTAACCAAACTGGAGGTTAAAAATCCATCCCCAATGTACTTTCCAAATAATAAATAATAAAAGGAACCTCTACCTCTAGTTGTCTTTTGTGTCATGAACTACTTTACACAAGACAGATCGGTATCTTTTACAGCTTTTGTTTGTAGTTATTTGTAAGGAAAGAGAAGGAAATTATTAGCTAGATGTGCGACAGTGAATTCATGATGATGATATTTGTTCCTAATATCCAGATTAGAGCACTAGATTAAGGTGGGGTTCAGATTTCAAATATGTATTAGTCTAACTGGTTAAGCTTTAAAAGAGAAGATCTTCAGCTCTTAGTGTCAAAGCTGTTTCATTTTGTATATTTACATCTTCAAAGAGAGGGAAAAAATCTCTGCAAAATCAGCTGGCTGTAGCTGATGATTAAGGCGCTCTCCAAACTCCAGAGCAATTCTGTGCTTCAATGCAATGTGAATTTGTGTTGGGTTTTTTTTTTAGTTCTTTGAAATTCCTTCAATTTCTGTCCATCTTAATTCCATAAAATGTGCCACTGCTTCTTGAAGATCAGTATTTCCTTTTCGTTGATTTTTTTTTTCTCTAAAAGGAGATGGTTTTCATGTAGTTTCCATCTTATGTATCAAAATTTTTCAAGGGTCATTTTTTCTAAGTCTTAATACTAGAAAAATATCTAAGTTTACCCAAAACATTTCTAGTCTCAGAACAGAAGTACTTGGGGTTTTTTTGTAGAGTTGGCCAAAAGGTTAGGCTGGCATAGTGCCTGGAGGAGTGGCAAATACCATGTAACTGCATCTTCCAATTGAGGTACAGCTCTTATAATGAGGTTTGAACATGAAATGTGTGTAAATGGAAATATCTGTAATGTGTTTCTCTTAAAAAACAATCTTTCATTTACTCTCATGCTGTGAGTACCTAAAGCATACGTGTATTCCAGAAGAGGCACGGAAGTTTCCTGCAGGGAAAGTTTATTCAGGTTTACCAGATAAAGACCTCAGAAAAGTCAGGAAACTTTTTATCTTCAAACTGATGGATGTTGGGAGCATTTCCATGCAAGTGTTTCCTTGGAGTCCCCATGGAGACAGCCAGCTAGTTGCCATTGAGGGTTCTTTGATCTCATCCATCTGAGCTCTTCCGAGTGCTTCCTAAGGTACTTTTGGACTGAAAAGTTGGGGTTTATCAGTGGTGTTTCTGGGTCATGACAAATGAAGCCTAGAATAATCTGCTTTCTGGACTGAGCCATGATTTGTCATCTTGCTCCTTACCTGATGCAGAAGTGTTTGTAGCAAGATGATAAATTTTGTAAGTGCATCTATTTGTGACTTCTAATGATAAAATGTAGCATATTCATGGTTTGGTGCATTCTAAACCTGAAATCTTTCGAGTCTTGCCTTTTAAATGATGCCCCAGGTCTTTAGCTTGGAGCAGAATATGCCTTCTGGATTAAATTTGAAATTTCTTGTTATCCACACAAAGCCCCCCAACCTTATAAACGTCTTCATTAAATGGTGCCTGGAAGCAGTGAGTTCATTGTGTTAATAATGTATTATATTGAAAAAAAAAAAAAAAGGCCTGTTTAATAATTACTTCTCCATTTTCATTAGCTCTCAGATCATTTATGACGAGATGGTGTGCCTTGATTCATGTAATTCATTATCTTATATACTCTTCTTCTGTTTTCTTAAATCAATGTATGACACATGATTTTTTTTTTAGTAGCTTCTTGTTGAAAAACTATGACATTAGTTTGATTGATTAATTTAAACGACAATATTATAATCTGAAAAATGCCATGAAACACAACCAGAACTTGAATCAGAGCAGCATTGCTGTGGTAACCATGGAAGTGATTTCTAAATTCTTAGCATCTCAGTTTTGTGATTTTATGCCTTGGAATATTTAATATCTCTAAACACTATAGATCGATCAAATGACCTTATAATGTACTCTCAGTAGATTTTTATAACAAAGAAATGAAGTTGAAAGTGCTGTTAAAACATCTTCAGTCAATGTTTCTTGGGCAGATTGATCGCACTGTTATTCTTGCTGAAGATCATACCCTAATGTGGATCTGCATCACCTGTTGGCTGTTAGTTTTCCTTGACCAAGTGAGAACCTGCTTGCAGTCAGTTCCCCACAAAAGTCACTTTGGAACAGGTCAAATGCTGGATGAGGTGTTGAGCGCTATGATCTAAATGTGGATGCTGGGTTAGTTGGGCTACAGGTTGGACTTGATGATCTTCAAGGTCCTTTCCAGCTTTATCTCTACTGTGTGATACTGTGGGATTATTTGACAGAGCAGAGCATGTTCCCCTGACAGACTGAGCTGGTCATCTACAAGCCAGTGTGGTCACCAGGTGATAGCTTCAGGAGGAGCTGCTTGTAAAAGCAGTTTGGAGACCACCCTTGGCGTACTCCTGAAGCTGCAAGGTTGTGTGACATAACAAAGCTGCTGTTGTGGGGTTTCCTCTATCATGGGATATACGCATCTCCATTGAGCCATAAAAAAGCCATAGAGCTATAAAAAGTTACTCTTAATGTCTGGATTTTGTGCATAGAAGGAGAATTATTTCATTGTTTACAAAATTTATGTAGTCTGTGCATTTACGTAACAGTTTGCAAACACTGACATGCTTCCTGCCCTGAAGAAATGAAGGAAGGAAAATAACTTAATTTTTATTTATTTATTTATTTATTTTTAAAGTGGGTCAGTGCCTAAGGTACACTAATTACAGAACAGCCATTGGGGAAAGAGTTGATGTATTATTTTGGAGAAATCTTAGTATCTCACATTTCTTACCTACCATCAATATATTGCAATTGTTTCAGGGTGAATGGTAAGTCAAAAATATTTTTCTTGAACGTTTTGCCTTCATCCAGTTTGCCACTGTCACAAGCTCCTGCCACTTACAGTTTTCTGGATGGTTCTGTTTGTAATTTCCTTTCTCCATTACCATACTTCAAAAATAATCTGGAAATAATACATATTTTTAAAAGATCAAAGGCTATAATTTTTCTTTTTGAAGTTCTGGATGTAGCACAATATCAGACTACAGAGTGTAATGTGTTAAAAGATTTGGAACTAGCAACCGCAGTCAATTTTCATCTGTGTTTAAGCCACAAGGACAAAATTTGCTATGAGTTACGCTTTTATAACTACAAGGCTTTCCTCTGCAATCAGCAGAACAACATCATTGCAAAGTGGCAGTAAATGGGCGGAGGATTTGTGAGGAAGCGTCTTCCAAGCTGCCTCTCCAACCCCAGAAAGCTCAGTTTCCCCAGCTGCTTCAGCCAGCTTTTTGTGAACCGTGCATGTGACACCCAAGATGCTGAAAAAGATGTGATTGCAGCGAGGCAGGAAGTGTCTGCTACAAACATTGTGTTTGTAAAACTGTAACAGCATCACGTTGATGGGTAGGACTATCTGGAAATAATACATAGCTGCTGGGTGTCCCTCATCCCTGTGGGACCTGGGTATCCATGGGCAGCTGAGTCTTGAGCCGAAGGGGTTGATGCATATACACAGAGATTGTTGATCAAGTGAGCACGAAAAATGTAACCAAAGGTAAGCGGAAGTGAAAAACAGGATCTTGTGCAGCACGTGTTAATCTTGTGGAGATTTTTCCCTCTGTAATAACATATTATCTATTGCTCCTAGGGGGTTTGAACTGTGTTGCTCTCAACCTACATATAAATGTTTTCAGAGAGTCAATGCAGCTATATCATAAGCTGTTAACTAGGAAAGCTTATGAACTGGGATCTGTGATAGCTCTCAAGTAGTTCCAGAGACTTAAATAAATGGTATATTAGTAATTTATCAGACAGTGTCTAATCCATCAGCTTTCAGACCGGAAAAGTCTGGTGGAGGGAAGGAGATCAAGCCCAGTCCCTGAATAAAACGAGAACTTCAGTTTTATCTTTGTTTTTCTTTGTGATGGCTGGTGAGCAAAAATCATTCTCATAAACTGAACATTCAATGCTATTTGCATGGTCAGCAGGGAAAACTGAAAGGAAGAATTCAGCTTTCAGGAAAACACTCTTTCCTTGGCCATAGAGTGATAAAATTGCAAGAGGCTGGAAGCAATACAGAATGAATGGCATGCACTGTTTTATTTATGCTCTAGGAATAGAAAATGTTGGCATTTTAAATGCTTAGTTGTTAGTGTGAAATTATACAACTATCAAATATCTTAATTTGCATAATTTTTCTCTCATACAAGCCCAGTTTTGAGCACTTCCTCATCTGTCCATTTAGAGATAATGTGAGTTTTGATTACCCTGGAGTCTGAAAGGAGGGATAGTTCTCATAACATGCAAAAAGCCTTACAGAATCTCTTTTTTCTGCACAAATACATGAGCAAAGCCTGAAATGTCTTTGCAGGTAAGGCCATTGATACCCAGGTGTCTTTGAAAGGACAGACATCCACAAATCATGTCAGGGTAAAGTAAGACTGCAGGTCAGAATGGAAAATACCTAAAGGCCACAAATTGCAGGTCAGAATGACAGTCTGACAGCTTTTGCATGTGACGTTACTTAGTGCAGTCAAATACCAGTAATACTACTTGGATTTTTTTTGTCTTATGGCTATGTAAGAAATACTTCATGACTATCATTCCTAATTTTTCATCTCAAATGACACACTTGCTTCACAGCAGGGAAGTGACTTCCAGATGAAGCTGGGATGCTTCAAGCTTCGTGGAGTACATTAGATTTATACTTTGAAATAATCCTTTAAAAAGTCGGTCTCTGCATGGACATGACTAAAATATTAGTGGTGTTGTAACAAGCATAGATTCTTCTGCAGCTTTGGGACACGCTGTAAGATTTCAATAAGTAAAAAATACATATTCATGTTAGCTGAACTTAAATAAGGAATCTATTATGTCTGTCTTTAAACTACAAAGGCACATATAATAGTACACAGAATCCTTGAAGATAGCCTTTGTCTGGTATTTAAGAGTGTTAAAGCATCTCATACTGAGACTGCAACTTAAGAACTTGTACAAGTCAACAGCTGTGACCTCAGCCAAGCAGGCAACTGAGTTTTCAGATAGCAAGCTGTGCCTCATTCTTCTTTGGCCAGAGCTATGTATATTTAATTAGTGTCCTCTCACCTTCACGCTACGTGTTTTCCCACTTGATGGTTCCTGGCATCAAAAGAATGTCCTTGAGAAAAAGTCAGGCCTATTGACTCCTAAGCGTATTATTTGACTTGCTGTTCAAGTAGTCTGAAGAAAGAGCTGGAAATAATGAAAGACACTGCAATGTGGAGCTGCCTTAACTGACAGTGTCAGGTGGGTCGAAGCTATTGAACAGTTCCTATTAAATTAGCTTACCTTCATCTCAGCTAGTTAAAGCTGGCATGCTGACAAATTAGTTGCTTTCTGTATATAAAAGAGGAGAGGCAGGATGAGATTCCCATTTTGTAGCTTAGTGACAGTAGATATGTCACATCACAAGGTCAATAACAATCTGTCCATAGAAGAAATGTAAATGTTTGGCTGATGTCAATACATTCTGGATTAGATTGTGAAATATTCATCCCTATGGCAGATGAGCTCATTTGCAGTAATAAAGACCACTTTATTCCGACCCAGTTAATTACAATGCTTTATATTGTCTATTTTAAAATCTGATTACAGCTTTTGTTTAGCTTTTCCAATATTAGCTCTTGTGCATTCTATATGCTATTTCTATCCAAAGAGTGCTAATAGCAAAAGTTAACGGACATGCTTGGAATGTGAAAAGGGCTAGAGCTTTATTTATTTCTTTTTGCTCATCACAACAGATGGATTCTACAGTTTTCTTTAGAGGGACACTCTGTAAGTGCCATGGGCTGTGTTTGAAATTCAAACGCAAAATATTATTGAGGTTGGTTGGTTGCTGTAGATGTAGATTGTCTTGTATGGCTAAAGCCAGATTTTAGTAATAAAAATGCTTGAGATTAAACAGCTTTTATCACACTATATGGTAAGTGTTGGGGTTGTTCCTCTTGACATACCCACTTCAGACTCCTTCATTGGTGGGTTTTGATCCTAAATTATTTGCTGCTAAAAGGACTGGACTTCATCTTTTGGGAGTGATCTCTGGTAAGGACGTTAGGACCTGTGTTTAAGCACTGCTACATTTACACTGCTTATTACTGCAAACCTACCTGGTAATACTCTCAGTTAAATCACAGTTTCTTAAATACCAGAGAGAATGTTTTAGATGTTTTGTAATTAATGTATTTTGAAATTTAATTACTGAAAGCACCAGATCAAATGAATATATAAATTTTGGAGGGCTGGTAAAGTTTCTTCTTTATAGGTGTCTTGATTTAGCTGTCCAGTTCTGTGAACAATTTCTGTCTCTTCCTCTTCATATTTTTTTTACATTTTTTTTTAATGAGAACATGTGAGTACTGTAATTATACCCTGGAGTATAGTACTGAACTTCTTTCTATTGTTTTCAGGATGTCTGTAAATCTGTGAAGTTTCATTATCACTGAATTTAGTCTTACCAAGTCATTTGGGCATAAACCAAAGCTCCAAGTGTGCAATTTAACTTCTGATCTGAAAAAGTGCTGTACTGCACAGGGCTTAGTTTGAGTAGGAGTGAAGACATTTTCCACCTCAGTGACTACCAAACATAAAAGAAAGTTCTGCTATCTAACTTTTAAAGTTATGGAATTATTTTATGACATTTTCTGAGGATTTGTGTTCAGTTTTGTAAAGAGTTAATGAGGTAATGTATGATTATTAATAGCTTTATTTTTGGCATCAGCCTGATATGTAGGCAGTATGTACTGTTTGCTGTGCTTTTTACTTCTCTTTTGGGACTTGAATTCTGCCTGGAATCACACAAGGAATTAACCTGTACATGATAATGATCATGGACAAGCCAGAAACGTCTCATGTGCAAAGGTGACCTGCAGTAAGACACATTCTCTAATTAACACCTTCTTTTTTATATATAATGGTTTTATTCATGGAATAAGCATTTCTGTAGTCTCAGGTTCCAAATACAGCCTCAGAGTCCATTCTCCAGAAGCTAAAACCAGTTAACAGAACTTTTGTATGTAGTGAAGGACTTCTAGGTAATTATGAATACGCTAATTAGGCTAATTGACGTGGAAATGAAAATTCTAAAGCTTCTGTCCATTTACTCCTTAAATACTGAGGATTTTTTCATTGGGTTGAAAATCAAATGATGTGTAATGTATTTCCTAGGGTTCATCACTGAAACCCCTCCTTGTATGACACATTTGTCCTTGTGCAAGGAATGATGTTTTATCAATATTTGTATCCATTTAACAATTATACATCTTTAGAAATGGAGAAGACCATCATTTTGCATCAACATCTTACTGGGAAAACACATGATCCTCATTATAAATAAATTATCTGGAGTAATAAGAGAGCTGGTGTTATATGAACCAACCCATCAGCCTGATGCCTTGGTGTATACCTGGAGGCAGAAAAGAAATAAAGGAACTGCTATTCCATGCTTCAGATTCTGATGAACATAGAATAGAATATGGAAATACAAAGATATTAAAATTATAAATTTTTCATCTGGTGTGCTCAGCAAGCTTGTTCTTTTGCCTTATCCCATCTTTCAAGCCTGTGAGTCTCTTTACTGAGGTTAGAGAGCTGTCTTAATATTTTAAATCAGCAATAGTTGGAATGAGCACACATAAATTATCCACATGTAGTGGGGTCTCTAAATGAGCAAGCTCTCAAAAGATAATCAGAGTACTTGTGACTCTTAACTTTCAGTTCATGATGTCCTATTTGTATCTGTCTTCTATTTTTATCAGAAAACACGAAGGACATGTTGGCAAAAGCAGTGGAAATTTTTAGTTTGTGGAATTAGCTATAGAGGTTGATTTTAATCTGTGCCTGAGAGAAATTTATTATTGGCAAGCAATTTAAATCAGAAATGATATGACATGTGCTACAGAGGTATAAAAGTACATAAATATTTTTGTATTCTCAGTAGAAAAATAAACATTCCTGCAATATCTAGTCTGTAATTTTACTTCTAAAACATCTCCCTACTTTTAGCAACAATTATTATTGACAGATACCACCAATACTTTGTGGCATTCCCTTGAATCCAATTAACTGCATGATGATGCCCTGAAGGATTGAAAATAACAACCCACACAAATATCACTTTTATCGGTCTGGAAAAGTGCTCATTTTCTTGAAGTTAGCAAGGAGTTGATTCTTTTTCATGGTGTTGCATGTATTGTTTTATACTGAATCTCAGTTTCAGACTCATCTCTGGAGAGTAAGTACAGAACTACATGGAAAGAAGCACAAAACAAATGATATTTTTCCCAGTTATGAAAATACTGTTTCATTGGAATGTGTGTAGAAAAGTTGTTTCTTGAACATTAGCTGCTTCTCAAAAACTACTTGGTGGTTAGGATCCACTATTCCAGGAAAGTCACGTAGATTTTTGTCTGTGATGCGAATTTCCTTGTCATTCTCTTTCATACTTAACATTTTGTGATATCGTTCTCCTCCTGTGAAAAAGTAATCAGAAAGAACTAAAAAGGAGAATAGATTTTGTATGCTGTCAGAAAAATACTCTTTAAAGAATGTTTTATTTGGTTTGGGTGGGGTTTTTTGTTGCTTTGGGATTTTTTTTAAACCTTTGTGTAGAAATAGAGGTATCAAAGTGACACGAAAGCCACATGCAGGAGGTTTTCTTGTGCCTCTCTGTTCAGTACAGCAAGGTAAAATGAGACTACAGATCTATAATGAATTAATTGAAAATTATATGAAATACTGGGTTATAAAAAGACTAATATGAAATAAAAAGATATTTATAGCTTAGGTCAGGCTGAAATTCCCTGTTGTGGAGCATAAAAGAAAACGTCAAAGTAAGTTTACTACTCAGAAAAACATTTGATCACATGACAATCGATTTTGGTTTGTCATAGCTAATTCTCAGTGCCAAGCTCTGTGTAGTTTCACAGGAAACAATTTCAGCTGCTGACTCAGTTACCCTAAGTTAAGCAACTAATGTGCTGACCACTCACCTCAGCTCAAAATTAGGTGGGAGGTAGTTCAAAGCAGAGAACTTTATAGACTTCACAGTCTATAATGAAGTTTGTCTGAAATCATACAATATCTCTTGAGGGAATCTGTTGGTAAAGGTAGGGTGAGAGTGATAGGAGACTGTCAGTGACAGTTCTGATATGACCAACAGTGGCTGGTAAAATAGATTTCAGTATGACATCCTATTTCTGTTGACAGAAGGTATATTGCAGTCGTGTTCTGTGATGGAGGATATGCTGGCCAGGAAATGTTGGTTATCCCCATCTGTTTTCAAAGTGTTTAGTGAGATCTGTGGCAATGAACCCAAACCTGCAGCATCTCATCCAAAGTATAGCACATCATAGAAGGCAGTGTTGGTTTTGGCCGGGTCCCAAAAGCCTGTCATGGAAAACACAGCCACCACCTTCTGGCCCAGGAATGAGGGCTGCCAAAGGTCCTGGTTAGAGCCCCTCTGGGAAGTCACCATTAAGAGTAGAACTATTACTTTCCTCCTTTGAAATGTAGATATGAAGTGGAAAAAACCCCCCAAAAAACCAGCTTAAAAGAGTGATTTTGCTGCCAATTCAAATGAGTAGCTGGAGGGTCATATATGTTTGCAGGACCAGGACACTTACCCTGCTCCCAGAATTTCTTTGGCTCTATTTGTGCACTTCAGCAGCAACAACCCTTAAATCTAAGTTCCACTTCTGAAGTGTGAATTACTGAGATTGTAAAAATTAGCTGGTTTTGGTAAGACATTGAGTAACTACTCAAGAGTATGAGTCAGTAAAGGAATCACAGAATCACAGAATCAGTAAGGTTGGAAAAGACCTTAGAGATCATCGAGTCCAACCTATCACCTATTACCTAACCTAGCCAAACCTAGGAAGAGGCTGAGGGAAGAGGCTGAGGGAGCTTGAAGTTTAGGTTATTACTTTGAATCATTCAAACTGAAGAAATAACTCGCTCTTGAATGATCAAACAGTGAATGTTTAAAATTTCTCTTTCACTTATCTCTTGCTCTCAGTTTCATGCAGATCTTCTGGTCACAAGTTTCCCCAGACTGCTTTTATGTATTCAGACAGTGCTCCTGAAGCGCTGCTGCTGAGCTTACAAGTTTTCTCAGAAAAGCCATGAAGCAGGGGCAAAATACTAATGGGATGCTTTGACACCACTCCATCAAATATTTAACCTTTTTCATTTCTTCTTCACACACTAGTTATTCCAGCAGCTCTCCTTTAATTGTTTAGGGCTCAATTCTCACAAAGTGCTATACTTGTGACCCACTTTTAGTGCCATCTTTTCCTTAAGAGGCGACATGGGAACTGCCATAACTAAGTGGCTTCCAGGTGCTCCTCCCTGCTCAAAGAAACTGCTGCTGTAACATTCCTCTGATCCATCTGAAGAATCCTTCCATTCACGTGGTTGGATTTTCACACAGTGGCTTCTAATTTTGCCATCAAGCAGGTTAAAGGTAGAAGGCTGAGAAGAATAGGTCTCCATTTAGTGAGAGAGATATTTCAGGCTTTATGTTGGCCCTGAACTTATCATGAAGAAGATAAATTTTGTATATGGACTTCTGTAAATGTCCAGAGGTTTGCATGGTCTCAGCGAGCCTGGAAGCTCAAGTTACCCATCCATGATCTCTGCTGTCCTCGTAAGTAAACTTACTGGTGGCATTAATTTATATTAATTAAGGCCTACCAATATAATGCTAATTTAGAATTGTCAACAAGTAGCAATTCATGCAGAAAGATGTTGCTGGACACTACTGCACCCAATATCTTGAAGTTAATTTGTTATCTAATTTAGAGCATAGGAATAGTATGTGCAGTTGTGAAGGGTCTTAACTGTAGTTGTGGTACCAACAGGGTGAATAAAGAGTACTTGGTAATGCACAATATTCTGAGTCCATTGCTAAAGACTGCAGCAATACAGATCTCCTCTCACCTAAATTTCGTACTCAGCCTACTGGACCATGTGGTTATTGGCAGTGTGAGAGTGCCACCACTTTGTTCTAATTCTGGATAGAAATTGCTTGCCCCGTCTCTGCTGTGTGAAGTGCAGCTGGGAACAAACTGCCAGCTTGCTCACATTTGGAATGGCCTTAGAAATTGCAGAAACTGCTTCATGTGAGGGAACAGAACCACTATATGCTTATCTGAATAGAACTGACAATTATAACAAAATCTGCTGCTCCTTTTTCTATTATATACTCTTGCAAGACAGAGAAGTGCTTATGTATGGAGTTTTATCTGAGTCTGCTGATAGTACTAAAATCTTTTGGAATCTTGATGGAAATTCAATCGCTTTTCGCAGAGTTTCCTCACCAGCTTTGTACATTTCTTTCGGCAGTACTCTTGTTAAACCTAAAGATATGGGAAGATTTTTATTCAATGGTCTTTTCAGACTTGCCCTCCTCTAAAGATTACACAATTATTCTGGAGAAAGAGTGGATTGCAAAGAAGGTATTTATTTTTGTGCCAGTTCTGGTATTTATTTTACTGTATGCATTCATCTACTGATAATTATTCAGTGTTCTATGCTAGGATAAGGTATTCTGCTGAATATAAACAGTGGTGCAACTTCTAAAGGTATTAAACAATGGCAGCTTCTTTGAAATGAATAGGAGTTGCAGGTATTCTATCTCTGCTTACATGATTATGTATGAATTTTCTATTTTATTCTGCTGTCTGTGTGGTACCATTATGGTTCAGCAAAACTAAATCTGTAGGGAAAAGAACTAATCAGATAGGAAGCTGAAACAGGATATAAATGAGTTCACTATGTAGTCAGAGAAGAAATATAAAAATCATATTCATTGCAGGAAGGGAGAGAAGATTAAAAATAGGTGGTGTGAAATGTGTTACCATTGTTCATATCCAAATTAAAGTGAGAACACAGGCCATTCGTGAGCAAAAGTATAGAACATGATTTCAGAAAACATTATCTTGGCTAATCATACTTTGCAAATCATATAAAGTCTATTCTGCAGATTATTTCTGCAGAATTAATCACACTAAATGTTAGGTCTAGGAATAGCAGGTATCTTGGTTGGGAGTCCAGGCCCCTCTATCATTAGGAATTAAATTATATAATCCTATTTGCAAACGTTGCAAGCTTTCTTTTACAATTAATTAGATTTTATCCCTGACTATTGCTGTGAAATGGTTATCTAAACACTCTAAAACCTTGCTGCCAGTTTAGGTATGATCAGGTAGAGTTACAGAACCACTGAATCACTGAGGTTGGAAAAGACTTCTGATATCATCGAGTCTGATCACCACCATGTCAGCTGGACCTGGCACTCAGTGCCTCATCCAGTGATGATGACTCTCCAGTGATGGTGACTCCACCAGCTTCCTGGCCACCCCTTTGCAATATTTAATTGCCCTTTCTGTTAGAAAATTCCTCCTGATAATCCACTTTAGTACAGTGGTGAGTATCCTTACCTCTCACATGGCAGATGGGGGGTTCGATTCCCGCCGGGGAGGCAGTGGTGTCGTTTAAGAGTTGGACTCGATCCCTGTGGGTCCCTTCCAACTCAAAATATTCTGTGATTCTGTGATGTCCTAGCTGAACCCTCCCTGGTGCAGCTTGAGGCCATTTCCTTCTATCATTGGTTTCCTCGGAGAAGAGGCTGATCCCCACCTTGCTACAACCTCCTTTCAGGGAGGTGCAAAGAGAGATGAGGTCACCCCTGAGCCGCTTTTCTCCAGGTTGAGACCTAAGTGGATCAGTTCAAAATGTCAAAAAATGACATCTAATGATTATGTGCCATTCTGTTCTATTCTAAGACATCAATTTGCCAAGTACTGGCCCAATGAGATTTTGGAGGCAGCGCCAGAAATTTAATCCTTTAAAATCTCTAAATCGTGACATGAGTACAATGTATCCACTAAAACTCAACTGTGTTTAGAAAGCACATTCAAGGAAAAAGAAGTTTTCTTGTACAATTCTACTGTGAATTGTGTGTCATAGTTACAGAACAACTATAAATAAGTTTAAATATTGTACTACTTCTAATTCATGATATTTCACATTTCATTAGTATCACTTTTTCTATCTTGGGAATATACAAAGAGTCATCATCCCTTTAAATTTCTATTGAGGCAGAAATATACCTTTTATATATGTTTCACTCCAAAAGTGAAAGAGATGCAATTTATTGACAGGGGAAATAAAGAAGTACATGTAGGAAAAATTGAAGTAATTGATAGAAGTTTCTTCATATTAGTATGTGAACAATAATTCCAAATTCATTTGATAGTTGCCTATTTGAAAGTTATAAAATATTTGTCAGGAATATAGCCTTCTGTGTTTTAGAAAAAGTGTGATGGATGCAACGCGACATGGATTGAAGTCTTGTAAAATGGTTGTTTACTTTGGAGGCTGATGCGTCAATGAATGCACGGAATGCAATTGGACTTCAGTGCCCCTACATGTCACAGTGATGAGTATGGTTTACATATTTGGGTAGATGGGCAGGATTTGGAATATAATTGAGCAGAATTGGCATCAGTTCCCAATGCCAGTTACTTAAGGCATTTTAATGTTTAGTTGAACTAACAAGAGTTGCATTTAAGGAGGGCAGAGATAAGAAATAGAGAATGTGTTTACGAAAAGACAAAACTTGTGGGATTCAATGTTTTTCTTCCTGTTAGAAATGGAAGTCTGTTATTGGTTTTACTAGATAGAAGGATGTCATTCTCCTCTATAGGTCTGACAGACTTTTTGTTTAGGGTAAGCAAATGCTTTCCATTCATGATCCTCTTTGTCCTCTATCAGGCACAAAACCAAGAGGCTATTGCATCATTCAAACATAAATTTTTCAACAATAATGCCTTTTTGTGTGCAATCTCAGAACTACTCTGCTCAGTCCCAGAGGTTTAGCCTTATCACCTGGGAATTTAATGAAAAAATTACTTATAGCTCCTATTAAAGAAATTCCTGTTGCTCCAATGCCTATTAAGTTCAACACAATTTGTGTCAGCACTACATTTGATGCAATATTGAGGAAACATGGCTGTACTTCAATAAATCCATAGTTTCTAGGATCAACAAAAACTGTGAATGTAAAACTAATACACACAGATAGGATTTGTGCTGTGAAACATTTTTAGCTTCCATTACAAGGAAGCTGTTAGTGGGCAGGTATATGTGGCAGTTGATAGTGCTTAGGAAAGAAAATTAAACTAAATTGTGTATGAAAACGGTTTTTCAGGTAGTCCATCTGTTATAAAGCCAAAGGAATCATTTTTTGTCTGAAGTCATTCTTGAAGATCTCTAATAAAAGTACCATCGAGAGTTATGATATCATTTTACTACTCACACTCTGGTTTTGACAGTCATCTGTGCTTGTCATTTTGATCATCAGAACAGAAGCAAAATATTCCAGGTAAACACATATTCACCTACTAGGGCACTAAATGTAAAGTTTTGAACTTCTTAATAGTCTAGATTTGGGGTCCTTTTAAAAAGCTTTTTTTATATTGATGTTCAACCAGTCAGAACAATAAAGTAATATCCTTTTTAATTCATGGGCTCAGATTTTCAAAACTACTTCAAATCACTAATTTTTTACAATACATACTGTTCTGTATGTGTAAGATACTTTATTTAATGTGTCATTTTGTTTTATGTGCAAAATCTTTATTTAATAAGTAA
The DNA here is from genome assembly GCA_013390025.1 of Pitta sordida. Lineage (NCBI taxonomy): Eukaryota > Metazoa > Chordata > Aves > Passeriformes > Pittidae > Pitta > Pitta sordida. Next base: position 82,838 of record WEKX01000079.1, on the reverse strand, counting down.
TTTCATGATAAATTTGTCTTGGTGAACCTTAAGATTACATTTCAGGCAAATGTTAACATTCCAGAGGGCACATTTCCCAATGGTACATGAGCTTTTTGTTGTTCTTACTAAAGCAGCACATATCATAGTCCCACAATCAGTATCCTAAACACTTCAAGACTTTCTATTTGCACTGCTACCTACGTGGGATTTGCAAATCTTGCCAGACAGGTCCTGCTTCCATGTCAGAAGGCACAAGTTGGCTCTGTGGCAATGCATTATCCTGTTAGACTTATTCAGTCCCAATTAAGCCACATCTTTTTTGACATTTCAATCAGTGTTTTAAAAGCATAATTTATCTTCCAATTTCATCCTTCTTAATAGGATCTCAGAAAATGTTCTTTGATTCCAGTCCTAGCGTTTTTGAAAAGTTCCACCTTTTTTTTTTTCTTTTCATTAGAAGCCACTTTCTTACCAGAAGTGAGGTCTTAAGTCATAATTAGAGGAAAATTGCCATCCTAGGGGAAGATTTGTTCAACTACCTCATTCAAATGTAAGAGTTAGTAAAGTGTTTTAAGTATATTCCATGTTATGCCAGTTTATATTCATTTGTTTTGTGCCACCCAAGTAATGTGATGAAGGGTAACCCAATTTATTATGACAAACTATACAGGTAATTAGAACCAGGTTCAGATCAAATCTATTACTACATTAAATCTCCATTTAGAGTTAGTAGGCAAATAGACTTCATAGTGAGCTCTAAATGCACCAGGTAGCAGAGTTCAGAATATCAATACCTTGAAAAGAAATCTTTAATGAATTTCCTTCCACATAATTTTAATTAAAGAGTTAATACAGCAACTCTCAGAGAATTAAAATTCCTTATAAAAACAAAGTTTTCAAAACAAGTGGCTTTAAAAAATATTTTCCTTTATTTTCCATTTTTTTTTTGGTCTAGTTTTCTGCATTTTGTCACTTTTTAAGGAATTCATAATTAGAGTTAGGCATAATCAATTACCCTGCATATTTTTGTTTGTGTACATGTAGAAAAAGATTTTCTCCTTTGCTGTCCTGTGTCAATAGTCTTAAAAGTGAGACGATGAATGCTATGAAGACATTTATACACAGTTTCAGCTTCCCAATCAAAAATTTTTTCATTACACTTGACATGTAACCAAATATCTAAAATATCAGTTCTGTGTTGAATCTTTCTGCTCTAAAGATGGTGCCATATAGATCCAGTGTCCATTTGAACTTCAACTGATGACTATCAGAAATTATTCTTAGTGATTTAGACACCACGACCAGATACAAGGGAAAATCAAAATATTTTTAAAATTCTTTTGATGACCAAGCTTCTTTCCCAAAGGTCTTTTGCCCCTTAGCAAACTTGCAAAGGTAGATAAAGAGTGAGCCAGCACATCTGAGTTTTTTCTAACCTGCAGAGCTCTACAATATTGCCCAAGTGTATCTAGAGCATGGAGATCTAAGGGAAGGCAAAAATATCAACCCGCCTTTTTCTCTGCATGAATAAAAGAGGACTCTGCACGAATAATAAGAGCTCTTCCCTCCCCTTATTAATGTGTTACTGCGTTTGAAAGCGTATTTATTTGGCTACTGACTGGATTCTAATCAGACAGTTCATTTGAAGGTTTGGGATAACCTTCAGGCAGGTCCCTTGTCTGCCCCTCCCTGTCAATTCGCTAAAACCTCCAATACAAGTGTCTACATTGAGACAGAGATGATGCATAAAGCCGAGGAAGGTCATATAGGAGACATCACTCTGTGGAACTGTGATCTGTGGAAGGCAGGGATGTGTGAACTCAAATTTATAGGCTCTCTGTTGAGAGATTTCCAGAATATTGCTCATAATATCACCATACACCATCAATCATCTTTCTATGGGCTTGTTCTAACTTACTTCTTTTAAAAGACAAGAAAAAAACATATCTACAACTTGGTATTCTTGGGATGAATTAAAGTTTCATAAGCACTACTTACAGGGTTTATGTTTTTTTTTTTTTAATTTGATGTGTAATTTTGCTACTTTTTCTAGCCCAGCTACTATGCTAAACTTTGCTTATTGTTGAGGCATACAGCTGGAATTGCAAACAACATGATGTCTAAACACCAACTCTAATTTATAAGAGTTAAAGATTTCTTGAATTAGTGCTGTCTGTTCACTCTTACTCAGCCTGTCATTAATCTGAATTTCAATGTCTTTAAACAATCATAATGTTATTTCCAGTGGACTCTACCTCCTTTAAAATAAGATGCTCAATGCTTACATAATGTTCATTTTTGTTCCTTTTCTTGTATTAAGGGATGATATGCAACTAAAACCCCTCTATTAAGATGGAGTTAGTTTCTTTCTGGCTTTTGCATTGAATTTGGAAAGTTTAATGTCAAAACAATAAGATGAAAAATCTCCCTGTAACCAGGGAATTAAAACTAGGGAATCAGGGCATAAAAGGAAGATACAAACACTTTCTCAATACAGGGTGCCAAGAACAAGGCAACAAATACTGGCTTTTCTAGCCCATTCATAATTATGTGGAATTTTGTATTCTTATACCACATCTTCATTGACTTGAATAGCTGCTGTAAAACCGTATCTAGAAGCAAGATCGATTTTCAAAGCTGTGTGTTTGGGAATTAATGAAGATACCCCAACTTTCCATGAGGAAAATGGCCAACTATAGGAAAATATAAATTAAAGGGGTTGCATAGCACTACGTGTGAATTGTGCAACAAAGGCAATTCTAATTTGTATTTTAGCTGTTCTGACTATCAGACAATCCTTTTTTTTCTAACAATGATACATTTGCATTCCAATTTCTATGGGAACTGAAACAAACAAACGTCCAATATGTTTGTGCATCAACCACTAATGAGTCACCAAGTGTGAGACAGCCAAATCATCCTTTTCAGGCAAGGTTTATTCTCATAGTTTAGAATTTGAGGGTGTTTTTATATCCCTGACAATGTCATAGGTCTGGTTTTGATTGGTGAGATTTCATCAGTGTTTTTTCATCATGTTGTGGTTCCACTTCCAGCATCAGTTTTGGACTTTTCAGCTCAGCCCAGCAAACACCTCTCCGAGGATAAAAGCTTTCTGCTGGCATATCAACAAACCTCAGGTGGGAGGGAACATTTTACTGGGAGATTTCAGATATCTCCTATAAAAACAAGGTTCAGTTGTGTGTCCCATTCCAAAGTAATGCTTCATGGAAGCCATTTCTCCCTACCTGTGCCTATTTTTTGTTCATTCTCTTCATCTAGCCAGGAGTTTTTTCCCTAAACTCGTTTTGAGTTCAGTCCCTCTATATCCAGAAACAGGCTTTCCATCCCAGTGTCCTTGTTCAGTCCTTCCCAACTGTCCCTCCCAGTCAGGCTGATAAACATGTAAGTTATATTTCATGTCTTTCCATAGTCACAGTACTTTCTTCTATTTTTTTCCCATTGACTGGCAGCAGTATCCTGAATTCTAGAATAAAATGGATATTTCTGCTGAATTTTTGTGACATGGCTGTATTGAGCCCTCTTCAGCTGCAGCTTTATTATTGTGAAAAAAATGCAATCAACCTGGGTTGTATAAGATTTCCTTATGGCAGCCTGAATTTCCTCTAAAATGATCTAGAAAATAATGGCTCTATCTACAGTTCGTATAAGCAAATAAATAGGTGATGTAAAAACCTTAGAAACGCTCCTTGGTACACAGTTTCTCAAGTTAATTAAGAACCATTTCAGCACGAGGAACAAGTGATAGGGCAGTAGGTTCACAGTGGCTCCATGGTATGGTTATAATACTTATTTCCCAATTTTATTCACACATTGCCGTGACTCATGAAAATTTCCCAGACATACATCTCTTTATTCAGACCTGGGTTTAGCTTTTACAGAGGTTGTTTTGAGGAGTGCCAGAGGAATCATGTGGAGTGGAGAGTTGGCAGCCCAGGCTCCCCTGGGGACTGGTGGGAGGGAGCAGCAAGTTGGGGGCTCAGGGGCCCCTCACACAATCTATTCCCCAAGGTGGGATCTGCATGGGACTGACTGACCTGTGCACAGTGAGGGAGCAACTTCAGCCTGTCCTCATCACTGCCCACTGCTTAGGAAATATAATATAATAAAGAGTGTTGAGCCATGGTTTCTATTAAATGCAAGGAAAACAAGGGAAAGCACAATTTCAGTGAAAAATACATCCATAAGTAATTCCCTAGGGACTCACTGTGGTCTGGGGATTAGGTTTGGGATTACCTTCAGAATGTAGCAGTGACTTATTGTGTAATTTTTGGTAAACCATTTAAGCTTGGAATTTTAAATTTTCTATTGAGAAATGAGGTTGATAGTTTTATGTCACATGCATTAGCATTTGTAAAGCAAGCTGTGCCTTTTCTTCTCTGCATTAAACCAGCTTCTCCTGGAGCTTGGATTTCTCCTTCTTTATATGTTTTTTAAAACTATATAATTTCTTCTCTGATTAAACTACCCATGAAAATTACCCTCCTATCTTCTAACCATGGAAAAAGATTAACTCATCTATACATATACATATGTGTGTGTGTGTGCATAATCAAACTAAAACCATGGCTTTATATCTTTTGATTTGAATATATTTGAAATGAACCTGAAAAGACAATACAAACAAATAAGTCCCCCTGGAAAACTAAGAAAGCGAGAATACAAGAGGAATTTAGGCAGTTGGTCTTGATTTACTGATACCTCTTCTGTCTAGAGACATCTGGCATGTGAGCGATGAGATTGGACCTGCTGGATGGCGTAGGGGTTTTGTTAATTTTCTTGTTGCTGCTTCTTAATTCTCTGTTTCTTGGTCACACATGATGGGTAACTATGTGACCTTCCAGTAATCTTAACCTGTTCTAACTCAAGAACAGGACATACTAACCCTGAGTTGTCTTGGATTCATAGCTGTCAATCTAGAATTATGTGCTACTGGATACTCATTCAAAAACTTGGACCTATTGAGGGGATACCACTTGCTGTAGCTGTAAAACCTTGTGTAAAACCTCCATGAGGTGTGTAGCTTTCTGAGCTGTGCAGCCTCCTATAAAATGAAATATGGGAGCAGAGGCTGCTGTCATTATACATTTGTCTGTATCGACTCACTGAACAGTCCTCCTGGGTGCAGAAAATGGAATGTTTTCTTGTTTACCTGAGCCAAGTGAATAATTCACTACTATTTTACATGTCTCATCATTGCATGTCTACAGTGCCGTGGTGGGTGAACTCAGACATGTTCGTGCTGTGCTACCTATTATTAAGTTAACTTGGATGTAACAAGTGTTGGTGTGTTCACTTCTGCTCGGGTCTCACCTGTACTGCGGGAGCATCTTTAATGTATTTCTTGAGCTGAGTGAATAATTCATCAGTATTTTTGCATGTCTTCTTGCTGCCAGTCCACAAACATCATGCTGGAGGAACTTAACATTTGTCTTATGCTATTTACTACTACATTACCCTCCACGTATCAGATGTCATTGTTCACCTCTCTGCTGAGTATCAGCTGTCTACCAGCAAATACTTTCCTTTTACTGTAGCAGCATTGCTGAGCAGCTGGAAAATAATTTTTCTAACATGTGGCAGAACAAATTATTGCACAGGAGGGGGTTAATGGAATTGTCTGCCAGAGGAATAAATAATTGAAAGGACATGGATCTACTTATTAGCTTGAATAGAGGCTTGATGTCCTAAATTATACCTTGTTAGAGGTGGGGAACTTATGCTTTGTTTCAGCAGAAGCTGACTTCAGGAAACAGTGTCACTATACCTGATATTTTTGTTCTTCACATATATCCTAAGAAGCTGAAAAATTAGAAGTTGTAGTAATTCTCACTTAAAATAAAGATACTACTAATTTTCTCTATGAAAATTTTTCTCTGTTACAGTGATGTGGCATAGTCTAGAGGGCTGAACATAAGTTGCCATCTTTAATAAAAAGCTGCAGATATTTTATTTTGGTCTGGCTAATAGCTATTAATGACATGACTCTGAAATTTAAACTTCTTGCTGTGTTCTTTTCATAAGGCTTTTCATACATTATTTTTAAAATGAAGCTATTTACGTGATGTAGCACAGCTAGTTGCTGTTTTCACATTGAAAGCTTAAAATAAACTATGTCATGCAGTATGAAGTTGTACCAGTTTTTTCTAGAGTTGTTTGTCAAAATGACATGGTTACTTAAAATTTTATTTCTACTTACTCCTTTTTTTTTACATAGAAACACAAAGCTTACTGCTTAGAAGAATATTTCATATCCTCTGAATTTATTTATTGTATGCATGTCATAGCAGTACTTACAAAAATAGCCTTATATAATTTTCAACAAGGAGGAAGGAGGTATTTTCTTAAAATTGAGGGTTGAGTTTGGTGTTTGTTTTTTTTAAAATGAAATTGAATGTATTATTTTAAAGTGTAGCAGAGCAAATACAAGTCAAGGTATAGAACTTGCCACATACACTTAGAGATTGCTTTGGTTCCAACAATTTGGCATGTGGACTGGATATTTAAAATTACAACAAATAGCCCCTTGAAAATATTATCATGTTCTTCTATGCATCTCCAAGCCATAAAAGAATTTTGACATTCTTCCTCTAAGTAAATTAAAATACAAGTTGCAGACTTCCAAAATCGGCTTATCTAAAAACTGATTTCAGCACTGATGATTTTACTGAAGCCTTGTGTTCTTTATTCAATCACCTTGGAGTGCCAGGCTAAAGTTAATCCTGGGATTCTGATGCAGGACTGCTCTGCAGCAGAATTACCCATAATTGCCTCAACTCCTGCTGACTGGTTATTTTTGCACCAGTGACTCAAATTAGGCACAGCTGGCCCGAGCAAGTTGGAGTTTAATAACAGCCAATTGTCACAAACTCGCTGACGGTCAATGTTTTTGTCTCAAAAGGGTGAAAGGAACAGTGACAGTCCTCCCTCCTCTCCCTCTCCAGCCCCAGAACAAGGAGGCATCTTCTTTTTGAAGCTGAGGAAACAATAAGTTGAGAAATTTTCTTCCTGTTGGGAAATGTTCTTTTACCGCTCTGAAGAGTTGCCATAATATTGAGGCGTCTGTACAAACCACATGAATATTTGATGGGTCTTAACAACAAAGGACAAAAAAAAACCTGTTCATTTTTGTGCAGAGGCATTGTAAATTGGCCCGGTGAAAGTGAAAAATTGAAATTGTGCTTACATTGGGAAACTTTTTACTTGAGGGGTGGGTCATCCAGACAGCAATGAAATCTTTACATTTGAAGGAGTCTGGCAGTGATTGTCCATCATAGCCCTTTCCTACCAAAAAATTGACATTGAAACATAGAATATTGAAATATAGCAGTCCACAAATCAGCCAAAGGAGAGTCCTACTGCTGAACAGACAACTCTCTCTGGATCTTGCTGTCACTTGTTTACTGCTTCTAGCATTTTGCATTGATGCTCTTTTTCTTGGTAGAGAGGGGAACATCTTTTGAGGCAAACTTGGCAGGACCACCTCTTTAAAGGATTTACGGTGAAGATTACAGTTCTGTCAAAAACAGACTGAAAATATTTTGGGAAATCAGCTGCTGAGTAAATCCAGGGGTTTATGATGTCTAGTTTCAAGGCAGTGTTTCAGCTGCATTTGGTTCTAACAGAGTGCTTTTGCAAAATTCCCTATTTGAATTCTTGCTGGCTGTATGGTAACAGGTTTTGCACACTTGTTCCTGCATCCGTTATTGTGTTTGCTTCAGCACTCACCTGTCCAATTAATACAAAAGAATCCCTTGAAGTTAATTAGTGTTGCATCAAATAAAATCACTGATGTCAAAAGCCAAATATGAAAATAACTAAAGTGGAAATGTTGATTTTCATTCACTATCGTAAAACTATCTTGGAACAGTAGCAGTGTATATTCAAAAGCAACGTGCAATGCAAACAGGAAAGGTGAAAATAGAATATTAAGACATCCCCAAGGGTAAGTTGAATAAAAATTCCCTGGAGCCTATAAATCTATTTGAAGGTGATAACCTAATTACTAGTATGCCTGTCAGATCTCAAGAAAAGTGATAAGTAAAACAGTAATTCTATGAAATATGGACTTTTACTTATCTGGCTTGACCTTTCCTCCTGCTCTTTAACCCTTCTGCCCTTCAAGTCTCAAAAAGTGGTTGCGTACAAAGAATAATATAATACAGCCTTCTACTTGGTAAGCTAGAGGTGTTGAGCACTTCAATACTGCATTGAATCTTTCACCCACTGAGGATCTGTTTGGAGGCCAACATAATAAAATGAGCATAATGTGGTTGTATTCAATTGACCATTTGTCCTTTTGTGAAAAGAAAGGTTCCATGGGACAACACGTCCTGGATGATACTTTGAAGCTCAATTTTGGAAGTAATATGGCCGAAAAGGAGTGAGCTAAGGGTGGACTGAGCTCTGTACTGCCCTAGTTAGCGACTTTCAACTTGGAAACTAGGTCATTCCTCTGTGGTACTCAAGTATTTCTGTGTTGCAATACAGAGAAACCCAAAGAACTGACCAATAAACAAAGAAATCAAAGTCAGAACAACAACTTAGTTTGTACCACTATTTTTTTAAATCAGTGTTAGTCCGGAACCTCTGGTGACCTGTGTGGATACCAGCTGTCAATGTAAAAGCTTGACCAGTTCCCCTTAATGAGGACCCTTGTTTTTCAGAGATACGCTTAATAAACATTACGATTAAATTCATGGACCAACCAAGTATCCCAAATGATGGAAAGGATGATTAAATTTTAAAATTAGCAAAGTGATGGAGAGATTAAAAAAATACTTATAGTCCTTCATATTATGACTTTTATAGAAAACTGCCAATGCAAATCAAGGTATTGCACACCAAATTCAACACAAATGTACTAGTTTGATGTAGGGAAAAAAAGACTGGATATTTTTCCTGCATTCATTTATTTCTACTTCGTCAATAAAATGTGAAACATGAATGCTTCCATGAGCAGTATTTCCAATATTGGAAATTATCATATTCACTTGATTTAAGCTCTAATCAAAGTCATAGTCTTAACAATGGTACTATGAAGTTCTACAGATTCATTTCACTATATTCATGCTATTCCAATTAATTCCACAGGTAGAGTCTTATAAAAAGCACACACATAAGGGACTTTATGAAAATTGATAAGCATATTAAAAATTTTACTTTTAGCTTCTAGTTAGTCTTGATTACAATAAAACCAATATAGCATAAATTGCGCTCATATATGAATATATAAAGTATTTCTTGAGCCATAAGTAATTAGAAATTAGGAAAAAAATTCAGTTAAAGACCTAGAATTTCTTGTGTGCTACAAAATCATAGTAGACATAGTTCTTGTGAAAACATATTTTCCCCTCTTGTTATATATACGTTTCTAGCTGGGCCACGTATTTAGTTTGATACTTCCACTCCCTCCACATATATTTTGAAAATACCATGCTTGAAATAAATAAAATGTTTGGGGAGCAAGACAGGACTGTAAACTTCTCAAGTTGTTCTGAAAATAATAATTTACATTTTAGGAGACAGTTCCTTTGGGTTCCTACATTGAGTGAAGCTAAACTCATACAGCTGATGTTCAGCACTCAGCTCTCTTCATATCGTTTGTTTCTTCCATTTTTGGCCAGCTGAACGTGTAATCAAATCCCTACTAGCTCTTGCATGCAAATGCCTTGAGCTATTTTGCGCACATTTGTCCTGATGAATTTGCTTGCCTTTGTTTTACAGAACTCCCCTTTTTTTTTCAGTCATCTCTTATTGCTCATCATGCTTTTCTTTATTCAAAAATAAGGCACGTGGTCAAGGCTGGCCTCAAATGATTCATGAATCTTCAGATTAAAAATTATTTAAATTGTATTACTAAATTATTTAAAATGTATTTGTAGATCCCTTCCTGGTTTCTGCCTGACCCTTTAGTAAGGTGCACTTGACAATGATTTGTGCCTGTTAAACATCCTGCTAAATTGTGAATATGTTGGAGAACAGATTAAGATGTTGCAGTGCATTTTTTTTCTGATGCTTACCTGAACACGAACTTCCAGTCATATATTTTTATGTGTTATTATTGCGTTTTATGACATATTTGGTCTATGAAAGCTGTACTTGCTAAAGAGGGTGATTGAGTGAGATCACTGGTTGAAGTCTAGGAAAAAATGGATTTTAACCTTCTTCTAGGCTTATTTTTCCCTCTTCATATAGCTATTCTTTTTCTTGCTTGAGAGCACCTCTAGGCCCCAAGACAGGTTTCAATGTTTAATTTATTTTCATTTTTGGTAGGCTTCATTCCCTAAGCGTGAAATAAACTCTGCTGCTTGTATTACAATTTTATTATCAGTAGCTTTCAGCATACTCAGTACTCTGCTTATTCTGTGGTACCAGTCTTTGGAATGCTAAATCAAGAGGTGTTGTTCTCTGGCAGCTCTTTTGTCTGTCAATTTGGATTTGTTTTTTTCAATGCACATAATATTTATAAAATTTAAAGCTACAGGCGACCATTTGTGATTGTACATTCTTACTCTCTGCTTTATCTGATTATGGAATTTCATTTACATGAAATCCCAAACTTCCTGACTAAGCCCAGCTAGGAATCTGAAGGTCATGAAAAGCAAGATTTAAGGCGAGTCAGAGATGATAAGGACACACAAATCATGGGGCCTTTTGAATTGCCAGCCCAGGTTGCAATCAGCTGGATACAAACCACATTTAAGGGAAGGGGAGGTTCCTCAGGGCCCTTCAGCTGTTGTTTCCCCGTGTTGGTTATCTGCCTTGCGTAGCTTTTCCTGGCCAGCTGAGAACTTACCTTTGAGTTTGACTTGTGTTGATTATTAGCTAAGAAAAGCCTCATCTCTGACTTTTAGCTTCTCTGTGTACTTTGGCTGTGGCTGCTTTCCTCCACCTCACTCCTCGTTCCTGTCTAGGTAATTATGTGAGCTGCCCTCTCACCCCAGCTACAGCCCCGTGTTCCACTTAGTAGAAAAATTCTGTGTGTTGTTTGATGCAGCTCTTTGTAGTTTCTGTTGGAGTAAGGTACTGACTGTATCTTCAACTTTTTTAGTTACATCAGAGGTCTTTAATCAATAGACTGGGGTTAAGCTATTATTAAAACATGGTTTTGACCATGAGAATTCTTTTGTTGTCAGTTTCTTCTGTTCACTACATACTCATTGACAAGTGGCTGTTCTAACCTTCCTTATTCATGTTGTCAACTCACACTCTAGATGGTTATAATTACAGGAAATACGTGCTTATTTGCTACATGTAGCTTAAATAAAAAATCCCAGAAGGTTAAACTTGGTTGAGAGGAGACCGACCCCAAAGTACTTTTCATGAGGTCTTAGGCTTGACTCAAAACATGAGATGGTTTTCCATCCCATATCTTTTCCAAAAAGAACAAATTGGGGTTTTCCACCAAAGTAGAAATCATGTACTTGATATTTTTCCTGAAAAGTACAGCAGGTGAGTAGTTCAGCAGTCATGTTAAAAGGCCTCATTAGGCAAACTAATTAAATGTGGCTGGACAGAGATCTCTTTATTTCTGGTGCAGAAGTTGACTTCTAGTTGACTTATCTTGAGGATGTGTCTGTATACCTTTTTACACACCAGAAACAAGTTTACCACCGAAAAAATTACAGAGTCACTGTGGAAGCAAACCTCTTCAGAAGTATGCTGCTTTTTTTTTTTAAGTGTTATTTTGGTTTTCTTTATTTTTGTTTTCTGCAGCAATCTTATTCAGTGCCATCTGCTCTTCAGCTTGACTTTCTCTGTTTCCATCTTTAGGCTCTACTAGAAAGAACCCGAGTTTTTCAATATTTTTAAGATGCAAGGCCCACTTGTGATGGTGCATACTGTTAGCAATTGACATTTGCTTGATCTCCTGTTATTACTGCAAACAGAAGCATCCACAGAGACTCATAAATAAATTAGGTATTTCTCCAGACGCCACCTTGGGTCATTTCAGAGACTTTAATCCAGCTTTTCAAAAAAAGACCTTTTTTAACCAAATTTTTACAAAATTGCAATAGCTTAAACAATATATTTCTAAGGAAGTCTCCTGCATTTTATTAAGTTACAGAAAATCCAAATGATATGTGATTATTATACTGTTTGCAGTTATAGATTGGGAAATGCATTTATCAAGTACTTAAGGCCATCTCAGCCATCCACTCATCCAGATGGAAGATATTCTTTGTTGTCAGAGATATAATAAAATAACAGGATTATTGCACTAGCACATTTTGCTTTCTTAAGTGCAAGCTTTTCTCCTCTTAGCTGTGATTTCTGATTGCCAAAGCTTATTTCATCAGCAGAGACATCTCCTGGACACTATACTGCTTTATCTATTTAATTGTGTTTAGGTTTTTAAGGGCAAACCAGACTGTAATTAACTTCCAGGAATAAAAGACGTTTTATGATTTCCAGTAGCTGGGAAAGGACGGGCACTATCATAGTGCATGTTGCAAACAGGAGCTGAAAGTCCTTGAGCCCAGAGTTTCACTTCTCCTCTCCTACAGTAATGTCCCAGGGATCCCCTTTGCTTCCCCCAATAGCAGTGCAAAACAAAAACCCAGTGAAATTTAACTATTTTTCCAAATCTGGGACCAAAATCAAAACTGAAAGGTTTGACTTAGGAAAAGGAAATGCTTCTGCAAAATTTTGAGAGACTTTTTTTTTCAGAGATTCCATGAATCTTCAATGCTTTTAAATACTAATTCTTACTTTTAACTGGAAAATATGGAAAATTATATTACAATATTTATAAAAGTGCTGTATTAAAAGGAGTATTCTGTGCTCTAGAGCTCTGTGCTTTCAAACTTGAAGTCTGTCTTACGTGACATTTTAAACTAAGTGCAAGTAAAACTGAAACAAAGACATAAAATATTTCCCTTTATTTGATGTTGTGGATTACTTCCACTTACATACAAAAGGTTTGCATCCTATAAATACTGTAACAAGTTCTTAAAGACTTTAAGACCATAAAATCATAACCTTTGATCATTTTAGCTTATATAATTAGGATATTACCTCCAGGATAATTTCCCCCCTTTTTTTTTACCACTCAGGGTTTTAAGGGATTCAAGATTTTGCTCAGTCATTTACGGTTAATATTAAGTCATTAACATTAATATTCTGCATTTTGAAAGCATATTGAGGTCACCAACTGCCTTGGCTTTTTCTAGGATTTATCAGTCTGCCAGCATGATGTGGGAGTTGTGCTGGAATACTTTTTTCAATGAGTTTGGTTTTTATCACATCGGAAAGCAAAAATGTGAGTTGTTTCTAAAATTGATTGCAAACTATTTTACTGTCATAATTTTTGGGAGAAGGGAAGACTTTTAAACGGTAATGTTCTTAATAGTAGGCAATTATTAAGTAGATAAATTGGGAAGAAAAAAATTAGTTCGGTTTTTAACTGATTCACTTCTAGTCATTCTCTATCAGTGTTCCAGAAAAAGCATTAAAAAAGTGAAATCATTTCCTGTAATACAAGGGAGGATGTGAAAATTCTTAATAAAAAAATACAAGCAGTTACCAATGTTTAATTTTCCTGCAAATTTATTAATGTACTGAAGATTTTTGAATTGCTATTACCAGCATATATATGGTAATACACTTATCTGTTGGTAGGATGGTTTGCAGCATTACATTTATGTACCTTGTTCAGGTTTGGGTCCTTCCCTACAAGAAAGAAATGGAGGGGCTGGAATGTGTCCAGGGAAAGGAACAGGGCTGAGAAATTCTCTGGAGAACCAGGAGAAGCAGAGGGAGCTGGGGGGGCTCAGCCTGGGGAGAAGGAGGCTCAAGAGGGACAGGAGGGTGGAACTGGGGGGGTTCTGCTCCCAGGGAACAAGGGGCAGGATGAGACAAAACAGCCTCAAGTTGCACCAGAGGTTTAGGTTGAATACTAGGGGAAAAAAAATCACAGAAAAGGTTGTAAAGCATTGGAACAGGCTACCCATGGAAGGAGTGGAGTCACCATCCCTGGAAGTATCCAAAAACACGTGGGTGTGGCACTTGAGGACATGATTTAATTGTGAATGTGGTGGTGGTACTGGATTGATGGGTGAACTGGATCTTAAAGGTTTCTTCCAGCATTAGTGATACTGGGATTCTAAGAATCTGGTCCATGGAAGCATAGAAACACTTCTGGGAACCTTTCTGAGCATTTCAGTGAAAGCATTTGCCCCAGGCTTGGATGTTCTCAGCCTCTGCCCCTTCATAGGATGTATTGTCTGTTGTGGTGTTTGAGGGAAAATGTCATCATTTGAGGGCCTGGCATCATTTAAAGGCTCCTCACTATGTTCTTCAGTGCAGGAGAAATACACTGTCCTACACAATATGCACAGAATCCTCATGTGTGAGGAAATTTATCGTTTAAGAACAAAGATCTTTGCATAACTTTTTTTTTAGGGTAAAACTTAAAAACACTGGTATGGCAGTATTTGCAGTTCTGTCTTTCTCCAAATGTTTAAGGAAAATTTTCTATGAACAGTCAAAACTTCTGATTAAATTAATAAAAGAGCCCTTTCTGGATTAAGGGAGCAGGTTAAATGTCAGTGATGACTGTCAGATGCCAGGAGTGGCTTTAAGTTCACTCAGAACCCTTTCACTGTCTTTATTACCCAGCAATGGCCTTAGTGGTTCATAAAACAAGCCCAAATTCAGTTCCCAGCTGGGAGTTCTTGGGAAAGTTTGTCAGAATAGAGCAAGTTTTTAATATTACCTTCCTTGTGTATTCCACACTGACTCTGACTTCTGTTCTTGTGCCATCCTTGTGCTTAATGAGTGATGAAATGTGATGATGATTGCTGAATTCTGATAAACTTTTATTCCATATGTAACTGTTTCCTGAATCCATATTGCCTTTTTACCTTTCTTTGTAAAGGATAATCACTCTTAAAAAAGAAGTCTTGCTGGAAGTAGATGCTTCCATGTTACTGGTATAGCTCAGGGTAGGTTGTGACCTGCTGTTTTCCTTCATAATGTAACTTTACCAGGTTGTAAAGCAAAGCATGTGATAATTTATGGAGTGAGTGTACTTCTACTTGCAATATAAAGATAATTTGGTGCTCCTTGGTATGTTCTCTCGTTGAATGGTTTTGTAAAATCTGAAGCTGTCATGCTTACATGTGCCTGTTTATATAATCAGATGGTGGCACATTCCTTATTCAGTCTTTGAACGTTGGTTCACTTAACATGAAAAGTTCCTGCTTCTACCTTCTCTCCTCACCTTCTTTTCAACTGCTTAAGAGATTCATCATCCAAGCTTCTGATAGCCCAAAGCTCAGCCTTCCCACTGTTATCCTTATGATCTCCAATTCCTGAACAGTTAATCTTACTGAACAATATCTCCACATGCCAAGAACCCTCATTTGTACTTGCCAAGCCTTGAGGAAGGTACCCATTTCTCACATAAACTTTTATGACATTAGATAGTCTTTAGAAAAATCTACTTGGCTTGCATTTATAAGGATACCTGCAATTGCAGGTCAAAATTGTCAGAGGGAGGAGAAGAAATACACAGAAACAATAGAGGTGATTAATGCTAATTTTATACCTCTGACATTGCCTTTCCCAGCAGCATTTTAAGCATCTACTGAAGATGGAGTTATCAATACATGACCTATTTCTATAACACTGCTTAATAAGAATGAGATTTAAACAACCAGCAATGGAAAATGTGTTTAAGAACCTGTGGGTTTTGACCCAAGCTACTGTTCTTCATTCAGAAATACTTTTCCTGTAGAGAAAGCAAACTGCAATATCAGGCCCCAGAGAAAAGCCCCAAAAGTTTTTCTTGCGTCACACAAATACTTTTTAAAGTAAAGGTTGTACATCCTTGGATAAGCATCTGGTTTTTACAGTGCAAACAACAGTAAAGAAAACAAAAGTTGGAATAAATCCAACTACATAACATGGAAAATGTCATGGCAGCAAAAAAGTTCCAAAACTTCAGAAGCTCTAGTGTTAATTTGATGCCTTTGTGAAGAATATTTTAATAGGAAGCTTCAGACTGTGACAAATCAAGTGACTGTGTTGTTAAACTGTTTTGAGGGGGTTTTGGTTGGCTTTTTTTTTTAAGTACTTCATTAAATGTAACTCTGCATAGGTATGGATCTTTTGAACTGTCATTTATCAGCAAAAAATGAAAACACTTTGTTATTGTAAAGTTCTGCTTGAAATGCTGGTTGTTGTTGCTGGATACATGGGAACACAAGGCATCTGCTTGGGGCAGGGAAGTCATCCTTATTCTTGACATAATAAACTGTATTTCAACTGAACCTCAACTGATCACAGAATGTGGACAATTTGCTTAAACAGCAAACCGATGTCCTGCCTTCCTTGCTATTTTGGTGTGGTGCAGAGCAGAGGTCCAATAATGTACAAAGCAGAATATTTTAAGCTGTTGGCTTTTTTCCCCAGTATATTTACAGTATTTTTTGTTTCACTCTACTGTGAAAGTAAAAAAAAAAAAATCCAGAGAGAACCAAACTGGATGGTTTCTATTTATAAACGTAATTTCCTGTTTGAAGAGTAAGCTGCTTGACTTTAACTGAAAATATCCCTTGAACAGTTTTTAATAAAGGAATTTGGAACACAAATTATGTTGGTAGAACGTTAATAGAAACGAGACAGTGGGAACTGCTCATGAGGTTTCCAGAGTCACTCATGTAACAGCAATTAGAAGTTACCTTTATTCTGTTTTAATTACATACCTGGGTAAGTGTGACATGTTGACCCAAAGTGAAGTCTTTAGTTTAGCATGTTTTAGAGTGACATCTCTTTAAATGTTTTCTTGGGAAAGTTTTTACTGATATTTCAGCCAATTCCAGAATAATAATTAGGAACTAATGGGAAGTAAATTTGAAATCCTTTTATATATTTTGTGCTTTGTATGGCTATAAACTGAACTTACCCCACTGCAAACGTTGTCCACTTTTTAACTTTAACCAGAAGGAATTAGGAATATATACTCAAGGCATGCCTGATGACATAGGTGTATTGCTGCCTCAATAAAATGTTTCAGTTAATTTTGAGATCCAAGTGAAAAACCAAACTCCTTAAGTACTTGTAAAGATAACAATGGATCTTTGAAAGAGAATTATTCATAAATGAATAATCTGGAATGTGACTATATTCAAGTATGGCAGGAATTTTACAGTCATAAAATGCAGAAGGTCTTTGTACTGGCAAATTCTACGAGTTTAGGATGAGCACTTATTGATCCATACCTCATTTGACTTGAAATTTTTGGCTTAAGGTTTGTGGCTTTTACAGTGCACAGTACAACAGAGGAAATCTGATAATGGGGCGGGGGAAGAAACATAAAAATGTTAGAAACTCAAGAGTTAACAAATGCAAGAAACTTCTACCCTTGGATTTCCACTGTGGGGATGAATTGGGCAAGAGGAGAGACATTAAAACTGATTACCGAAAAAAAAAAAAAAAAAAAAAACCAGGAGAAAAAGGGGCAAATTTTCTACTTCACAGAAAGAGATAAGTTTCATGAAAATTTCAGAAGTGGGTGTAAGTGGATGCTCATTTCCTATATATATATATATATGTGTGTGTGTATATACGCAAATATATGTGAAAGCTTGGCTATTATACCATATTAACTTTGATTTCATAAGCTCCAGAAAGCCACAGTATTTGTCTCTATGGTGGTGGCAATGTCTATTAATGTTATCTTTTGTGATTTCATCTTCTCATAATGTCTGAGAGCTCTGCTTTAAACTAGCAGCCTGTGATTGTGACTGGCGAGATAAAAATTTCAGTGAGATAGAGCAAACTCACGCTTCTGTGTGTGACAAATTGCAATGACAAGGCTGTGTTGATAGCAGCTTATGATGTGAAATGAAATCACAACCACAATACCATAAAGATGTGTGCTTAGGGCATCTTTACAGAGCGCCAAGTGAAAGAAGATATGGTCAAAATGTCTAGTAGACACTGTGTTCCTTCCCTGCACTTCATTTTATTGCTAGTGCTGGCCAGTGCTGCTCCATAAAAATACTTCATCCATTTCAGATTTTTTCTTTTTTATTTCTTTTTTTTTTTTTAATCCTTTTGGAGGCTTTGCTGTGTATCGTTATTCCAGCCCCCATGTAATGGATAAAGCCAACATCTGAAAATTCATTATGCAAATACAATAATTGCTGGTGTGTATGAGGTAGCCATTTGATTTGATTGGTCGAATGATCCATTTGAAGAGCAGACAAGAGGAAAGGGTAAATAACATCACTTATGGAATGCACTCCCTGAAACTCCAGGGAGTTACATCAATTTCTTTATTCGTATTATCAATTTATATGACTGACAGTAACTATGTGAACTTCTTCTGGATGTATAAGTTCAGTTGCATAAATATTGAAATCTAAAGCCTTTTTTACATATAAAAGACAGCTTTGTGGGACTAGCAGGTATAAGGCAGGATTGATGGGACACCAAAACTCTTCTGGAGCAGCAGCTGGAGGCTACAGATGAGCGTGGAAAAAGGCACAAGAAACCTACACTTTCACATCTGAGTTACTGAGTAGTGACCTTTATGGCGGCCAAAATTTGAGGCTCTAGGAAGTAAAAAAAAGATCTTTGAAAATGACGGCAAATAACCATTTCAAAATTCATATAATTATTAATAGTTGGAAATATTAAGCCCTAAAGGGGAAAGAGTGTCTCCAAATCTGGACACACATTTGGAGGTAAGGGTTTCTGTACAGAGAGATGTGTACTCAGAACACAGTTGCAGATAGACTTATAATTTATTTTAGTTTCCTGATATGATCTGCTGAATAAACTGCTATTGAAGACCTGAGTTATCAGCCTTCTGAATAACTAATCAGATCCATAATCAAATGGGGGAGAAAAAGAAAGCTAGAAACTTATTTCAAAATAGAATAGTTTTCATAAATACTATTTTTATTTATTGTTTATTAATTCGGTTTTAATTAATTCTTTCAAACGTTGCTATTCCAGTTAACTACCATTGAAAGTGTAATTATCAATCCCCTCTTCTATAATTGCTGTAGGTGGTGGTTTGCTTGCTAAGATTCAGGAACACTATGCTTTCATTCAGAGTCTGCTTTATCATTGATTTCTCCTGCATCACCCAGTTAAAACAATAAAAAACATTCTCTTAATGAAGTGGGAAGGGTGCAAACCAATAATTACTACAAACAGCATTTCTGTTGTTGATTAAAGAACAAGCAAAGACTGATAATGGAGCTTGCAAATATTACTTTCTACCAATAGGTGCCAGTATAAGCTAATTAAGCTAAAGTATTTAATGACCGCTTTAAAGGACGCATTAGAAAATCATATTAAAATTTCCCAATAAGTAATTTTAGTGAGCTTTTCATATCTACCTCCTTTCCTTGTTTTTATGATAGAACAGCAAGAAAGTCTTAAAACGTGTTCTGAGGCAGAAGTGGCGAAGAATAGTTTTCTCAGAGTCATTTGCAAAGTGCTTTTTCAGAGGGAATGCTGCAGTGAAGCTGGCACAGAACACAGGCAATGGACTGAATCAGCCTCCACAGTGTCTGCATCTAAAACCCCTCTCACATCTGCTGCAGTTTAGCCACCAGCTAAGCAAAAAGAGGGATTTGCATTGAACCTACTTATGTTTGACTTTGCAAAGACAGGAAGAGTGAACTGAGTAACCCAGATGTTACTTGTGTCTCTTCATAATTTGTCCTTTTTGAGTAGCACAATCTTTCTTATGAGGTTTTTGGGTGCTGATAGAAAAGTTAGTGCTCTGTCCCTTTCCTGCTTCTTCTTCCCTTGATCCTGTATGGCTGAATACACACATCCCTTGCTTCTGTCTCTACCCTGTAGGTTTTATCCGTCTCCTTTTTTAAACCAGAAATTAACTCAAGCTCTTTATCAGGCAAAATTTACACAGAAGAAAAGCAGCAAAGAGTGATCCAAGGCAGCTGAGTCTTGCCAATGCAAGACCTAATTTATAGGGAAGAAATATTTATTATGAAAGAATAGAGTTAACTATCACTGCAGTATTTCTTCAATCAAATTTTCCATTTTAACCATAGGCCAAGTTATATTTCAAACTTGGCCTCACCAAAACATGGTGAGGGTTCACATAAGGGTTTTGTGAGCAAAGCTGGGGAGTGTCACTCTACATTTTTTTATGCAACTGAGCTCGTCACCTTCTCTCTGGTGCCCTGTTGTAGATATCTGTAGCCAACCATGTAATTTAATCTCATTCCTATTCAGTCTTAATGGAAAGATGACCTTTCAGCAGATTAGAATTGATTTGTTTATAAATCTGCTAGTCTTGTCAAAGCTTTGTTCTTACAGACAGTAATTTCACTATCATCTGCTTGATACTTATCAGTTTTTCATAGCAGCTGTAATGATTTTTTAATCTACCTTTTTTAAAAAAAAATATTTTTTTCAGTGCAGTCAAGCTTGACATCTCCTAATCCATGTTCTCTGTCATTCTCCAAAGTTTGTAGAGTGTCACTTGTGAATTATCCCTCTGTCTACTGAATGAAATGTCACAGACGGTTCCTTCTCTTTAATTCCTCTGCTCCCCTCTTACTTTAAGCAAAAGTGTACACTGAACAAGGTCAGATCAACAGGAGAACATGAAAAGAAAGAACTCCTTGTCAACACCAGCAGTGCTTTTCATTCCAAACCTTGCTTTCTTTTCAGTCAGGTTTGTTGTAGGCACGGTTGTATCACAGTTGTGTTCTCTGTATACAGACTCTTGTTACTGCAAAACTTCAGATGATGTTGTTGCTACGCTTTGTGGCACTCACCAGATTGAACCCTTCACCCATTTTACAGCCTGTCTTCACTTTCTCAGTGTTGCTTGAGTGGGGATTTTGTTTGGGTTTATTTTTAGAGTAATTGGTTTGAACCTATGACAATGCTCTGTTCTCCGTAGACTGTTGTCATAAGGAGAAAAAGTGATGAACTACTCAGATTTAACATGGAACTAATCATTGTGCAGCTTTTTCAATGCTGATTTTGAGTTTCATATCACATCAGTCTCATTTCTGAATGTAAGCATACAGGTGTTTCTACAGACAGGCAAATTTTGAGAAATATTAAGCTAAAATATACTGAGAAATATCCTGTTGGTGGCAGCAATAACTTATCTTTGCAACTTCTAACGAGTTAAATGGAGCAGAGCTCCTTTACAGTCTGTAGTGTCTGCATGTAATAATGGGCTTGCTGTGCATTTGAACGCTCTACATTGATTCTTATCTCTTAATAGCTATTTAATCCAGACTTAAAATCACACATCGGGTGTAATGTACAGCTAATATTTTGCATAAGCTTGTGAAAGCTGGACTAAAGAGTAACAATCTACCATGGAAGTTTAAATTTCCAGAAAAATTACTCTGATTCTGCTGTTCAAGATTTTTTGGTTTGTTTCATTGCTGGGGTTTTTTGGGATCCAGTGCTTGTGTGTTCTTCAGGGTACAATAGCAAGACTTATGTAGTTTCTGCACTTGGCACACTTTGGATACTGACTGTACAGCTGTTCTTCCAGGAAAAAAAACAATTGGAATAATTCCTTGCACTTACTTTTATAGGGTCAATAGTTCAAAATAGTTTGTGTTGCATAGTCACATACAGTGACACGCATGGGGACACATCTTTTAACTGTAATTTGGGTTGCAAGCAGTAATTGGTCACAGAGGCCAGTCTAGGTTGAATACACACTAAACAATTATTTGAAGTTGAAGCAAGATGGTTCTTTAAAGGTTAAAAAAACTTAGACCTCAGGTTTTATACGAAGTTTGATGTTGTTATAAAGATTAATGACAATGCCTCCGCTCAAAATGTTTAAATGAAAAATCAAACCAAAAGAAATCTAAAGGAACATTCTGGTTCTTGAACCAGAACTTTGATTCTGAGTGTATTTAAAAGTGAGTATACCTAGTAGGGTCTTCTAAAAACTGCATTTTATGTTTTTAATATTTTTTAATTTTGTATTTTATTCCATTTTCACAAGAAAAAGAACTTGTTTTATCATCCAATGTGGCTTTTTCTGCATTTATAACATGAAATGCTTTGTTCACATTTTATACTCTTAATTGCAAACATCATGTCAACACCAAGGGTTATGTCACCTGAAACATGAGTGCCCTCTCATACTGAATGTCACTAAATCTAATTTGTGTATGTGGATCTATGTTCTCTCCCTTTGTCTTCCACTCCCTGGATGTCTAATGCAGCCCTTTGCGACTGTTTTCCTTGGATGATGGATCTGATGTTTTCCGGGTGACATACTGTAATTTCTCACCTTACATCCCTCTGAGAGAAGGGACTGGGAGTGCTGCCTCTCTTTATGCATTGTTTTACTCTTATCGTTAAAAAATGCTGTCTTTTCTCAACCAAAGCACACTGGAGCTCTCTTGTTCCATTATTTAATTAAAATATTTGAAGAAGTCCTTTAGAAATGTACAGCTTGAGAGAGCTGAGGTTGAGACTGATCTAAGAAGACCTTAGAGCCTCTTCCTGCGCTTTTCAAGGGGCTATAGAGAACTGGAGAGGACTTTGGACAAGAGCTTGGAGTGACAGGACAAGGCGGAATGGCTTTAAGTTGGAGGAGAGGTTTAGATTAGATATTAAGAAGAAATTATTGATGATGAGGGTGGGGAGGCCCTGGCACAGGTTGCCCAGCGAAGCTGTGGAAGCCCCGTCCCTCGGAGTGTTCAAGGTCAAGTTGGATGGGACTGTGAGCAACATGGTCTAGTGGAAGGTGTCCTTGTCTGTGGCAGGGGGTTTGGACGATTTTTATGGTCCCTTCCCATCCAAACTCTTCCATGATTCTATGATATACATGTATGTATCATTATATATGTATTATGATATACATAGTATAGTATCACACTATAATGCAGTTCCAGTTGCTGCAGTTGTTTTGCATTTTGTATTTTGACACAAAACTTTTGAAGATCATAGCAGTATATGAGTTTTTTAATGACTGTGTCTGTGCTGCAGCTTCAGGTCTGAGCCAGTGATGTGTAACTTAGCAATGTGTTGGTACAGCAGTGACTCCCAGGAGCATCCAGTCACAAAGTGCTTCTGTCAGGGTTAGTGAGGGACAGATCTTTACTTGGCAAAGGACAAAATAAGTCCAGACAGGACAGAAAAGCAGCTGTCCCCAAAATGTTAATGAATTGTCTTAGCTACCTTAATTTCAACCATCTGTATTCAAAAGGAGCACAGTCTATCTAGAAGAACTATCTGTTAGAGAAAATCAAGATAAGACACCTGGGTTTCTACTGAGCTCTGGTGCCAGTGGATTTATCATGGTTGTTACATCCTGGATAGTATTCCAGAACCTTAACTTTGCTGTCACAGCTCTAAGAAAACCGCAGCAGTTCCTCTGAGCACAGTGAGTTGTGTACAATTGTATGTGTAGGTGGAACCTCATCTCAGTACTTACCGTCCTTTCACTTCTGGAAGAAATTGTTCCATTTCTGGTCCTTCCCCTTCTGGGAGCAGATCAGGCTCTCTTGTATCTTTTCCAGCACTGCTACAGATTGTACCAGGTTACTGGAGAGATGAGGAGCTGTAGATGTGCTTCAACAGAGAATGTGTTTTTATTTGGTCTGTTGGTTGCCTGGCTGGGAGTTTTGTTCATTTATTTATTCTCCCTCTACCATTCACTATCTCAGAGATGTAGAGATTGTTAAGCAAAACACTTCAGTTTACATTGAGTTTTTGTTGTTCTTCTAGTTATAAAGAGACACACCCCCCCACACGTGTTACTGAGGTATGCATGTACAATATCCCAAGACTTTTAAAAATAAACCAATTGATTTTAATAAAGTACATGTTTGTGTTATTGCACTTTGCAAAGGCACTTCTTTGTGGAGGAAGTCTTCCAGTGTTTTGCTGTTGTCGAACTAGATTTTTATTTTGTCCTCTATAAATAACTAAAGTATCTTCCCACCCAGTATTTTGTTACTGTTTTCTCCCCTCGATGCTTATTTGTATACACGAACGTTTTGCATATTTGGCTGCAAAGAGAAAGACAAAGCACATGAGGGCTGATTTTATGCATTGTCTGTGTTCCAGCCAGCTATGTTAGCCAAGATCCATGCCTAAAATAGTTATTTATTGTTCTGGACATATTTTTCAATATGTACTGGATTGTGACA
Organism: Pitta sordida; assembly: GCA_013390025.1. Taxonomy (NCBI): domain Eukaryota; kingdom Metazoa; phylum Chordata; class Aves; order Passeriformes; family Pittidae; genus Pitta; species Pitta sordida. Next base: position 58,701 of record WEKX01000079.1, on the reverse strand, counting down.
AAATTGTTTACATTGTTGTGAACATCAGTTCAGATTCCCAACCCCCCCCCAGCAGACATGACAGAGCAGGGTAGGCAGGGATGTTCTCATGTCCTGAGATAAAAGCATTTACCGTTTGAGGAACCAACTAAAATATAGTTCCTCTTTCTGAGAACTAAGGTGGGACACACAGGGTATGGAATTTTATCTGTATTTCTGACCAGTCTTTAGCTAAGAAAATATTCCAGCAGACAAAGACTCCTTGATTTGTTGCCAGTAGCTTTTCCTGGGCAAAACTCTCGTTGCTCACTGTGCCAAGTGAAGAGATGCATGATGTGCTGAGGAACAAGCTCCAATTCATTCACCCTCAGATCATGATGATATCTAGTTTATTTAGCTTGTTGATTTTTCTGTCAGGCCTTTAAAACTACGTAAAGGCTGAGGGAATAATATTGTCATCAGGCTGTAGCAGTGAATTTTGACCTTCAAATAAGTTACAAGTGCTTCATTCCAATGTGTTTATTGTGGTGAATTGGTTTCCATGTTGGTTTTTTTTTTTTTAATATCATGCCTTGATTTGAGTCTCCATCATCTTATCTCAACTCCTGAGACTGGTTGTGTTGAGTACTGGGGTTCATTCCATAGCTGTGCTCTCCATACTGGCTGATTTGAGCTTGTGGATGTGAATGACAGTCAAGGTTGTCACTGGAATTTAGCTGAAATAAATTCTCTTAAGATACCAAAAGCATAGCTGACTTGACAGAAAGTAGAAACCTTGTGGGAAGTTGGATGATGCGAGTGGTTGTTTTTCTGCTTTTAAGCTGCGGCTTGACCTAATTGAAATTCTTAAAGTATTAAATGTTCTATAATACACTGTGAAAGAATTCTTTAAGAATGCACAGACAATATTAGGGAATTCAAGCTGGTAACTCTTCAGTGTCAGACCTTTGAACTGATTTGGTTTTGTTCTTCAGCTTACAAAGCACTTTCTTAATTAGATTAGCCTGCCACAGGCTCTTGGCAAATTCAAACTTTAGTGGCAATAAGAACAAACACAATTAATTAATCCATACATAAGAAAAGAAAGGATAAATGGTCCAGTTACCCTGGCAGGAAAAACTGTGCTGTAACCTCAGAGTCTAACTACAGCTCACTGCAGTTCTTTTTATGCAACCATGGGTTATACAAATGTGTCTAGTGGAAAGCGTGAAAAACTTGCTACGACACATACTTCAAAATTTACTCTTATTTATAAAATTGCAATCCAATTGCTTGGTTTTCGCTTACAAGGGTTACAAATTTTTCATTTCAGAAAGGCAAAACTGGCCTCAGGAGCACCTTATGTGTCCTTATTACAAACATTTAAAGTTGGCATTAATATTTATTTCAGTAATGTTGCTTCAAAGTATGGTCTGATGTTTTAATTTTGCATGACATTTGAGAAGCAGCATAGTCTAAGTGATTTTCTGTAAATATGTCGACTTTATAATATTAAAGACTTTATTCTTTTTGGTGCAAGCTAATAGCACTGTTACCATGGAACACTTATTCCTTTAATTTCATGTAAATTTAAATTTTATGATGTTTGCTTCTCCAAGATTATATAATCCCTTTTTATTGAAAAGAATCACAATTATGCAAATGATGATATCCAAGGAGACAAGCAGCAATTAACTGAAAAAGACAGGCTGCTACCAAGAGTTTACTCTCAATGAACAAAACAGGACCTTCTTTAAAATAAACCTTTATTTAAAGAAATCAATTTGGCATAGTTTCTCAGAGAAAGCAATTCATTCAGACAGAGGTTTCTAGTCTTAGGAGTATGTTCAATAGTATCTTTGAGGTTTTTTTCCTTTGACTTCAAATGCATTATTTCTGTACACAGAAGACGGAAAGCAGAAAGCATCAGCATGGACCCTGCTGGCCTTGCTTCCAAGAAAGCCTGTAAAAGACTTGCTTTTCTACGGGAAGCTAAATAATCACCTGTAAGCGTGGAGTTACTCAGTCGGATAATCTGAGCACCTGCTTTAGTGGAAGATCTCCCTCCTACGGCAGGGGGATGGGGACTAGGTAATCCTTCAGGTCGCTTTCAACCCAAAGCATTCCTGGATAGTCGCTGGTCACAGCTCTGGAAAGGTAAAATACTGCTCAGGGGAACTGTGTGGATTGCTCCTAACCTCCCTATGGAAAGTCTGTATTTGGCTCTGGCCCTGTCCATGCATTTCACTCACACTCCAAATGATGCCATAATCTCCTGTGTGCTTTGGAATGCACTTTGGAATGTTCACAGATGGCTTGAGAACGTACTTAAGAGCTATCTCTGTTTGGATATCTTCCCTATGCTTGATGGGAGAGTTATCCTCCTCCAGATATGGGTAGACCTGCAGCTGTAAGCAGTGTATGTGCTGTTATATATTAGAATTCATTTGGCTTTCCTAGCTCCCTGTGCAGAGAACTGAGCTGTGCTGGAGGAAGGGGAAAAAACAGTGGGGTTTCTGAAGAGACGGGATTTTTTCCTCAGGAACTTTGATACTCTGAGCTCTTAAGGAGCCTCAAGGGAGATTGTGGAAGGGAAAATAGGTGAGGGTAGAATTTGAACCAGTCAGAGGGCAAGCAAAGGGTGTCACAGATTAAAGTGTAGCACAGCTACAGTACCAGGCTCATGCCTGAGCTACCAAAATCCTCTCTGCCACTGCATACTAATTCATGTAATACCAAACATATTTTCCCTTGTCCCTTTGTCAGTAATAGGTAGATGTGAACAAAATCTGGGACTAGGGCTATATCCCCTGAGAAGAAACCCTTTTCCTTCTGTACTTTTTCCTTCTCCACTTTCTCTTGCAGTGAATCAGCCAAGGGAGCAATGTGGGTAGGGATCCATCAGGCTTTAGGGAGGCTGTTGCTTCAAGCACAGTTGTTACAGTTGTGCATGAGCTCAGGAAAGTCTCCTGGCTGCCAAAAGTCTGAAGAGTGTCAATAGATTCTGTGTGTTTTAAATCAGAAGAACTGTCAGAAGGTTTCATCGCTACAGATAACCGAGATTAGCTCACCTGGGAAAATATTTTTCCATTAGTGGCTTTCCCTCAATGAAAGTCAAAGATTGAATAAAAAGCTTTCCCCACCTTAGAAAAAGAAAATAAGTTTCAGAATTTGTCTGATAACTGCAAAACAGAGAGACCTCATTTTATGCATTCTATTTGCACTTCTCAAAACATTTTATAATGTGCTAAATAATAGGTGTGGTAACCATAAAATACTATCACATTTCAGAGGTAGGTCAACACTGAAAATAGAGATATTCTGTGAAGTGTACATTGAATTTCTTCTTATACAAGGCTTTTATCTGTAATGGTAGTCATAGAAATACCAGGTTGTGTACTGGACAATTACCCTAAGCATGTTGAACAAAGACAAAATCCGCCTGAAATTGCAGAGTTCATTTTTTGGTGGGTTGTGTTATTTTTCTTTCTTTGGTTTGTGGTCTTTCATTTGTTTATTTTTACTTGTTTGTTTAAACCAGTTTAAAGGCGGTGGAGGGGTCCTTTAATATAACAATAAATTGTAAAAGGATTACTGTTCTCCTAGAGAGGATTGTCAGACAAGTGCCAATAACGTGGTTGATACGTTTTGCTGATCCACGACGCTGGGGTTAAGGTGCAACTTTGAGGACCATAGAGAGGAATTTCAGAAAGTTTTTGACACTGGAAAAAGGTTGCAATAAACTGTGTGCAGGAGCAGGGTAAAATTGGCATTTCACTTCAGTGCGAGTGTCAAGTCATAGAAAGGTGTTGACCTCTAACCATCAATTATATTTATATTCCTCCTCTGTGCTCCCGAGTGCTTTGCCCCAAAGTTGCTAATACCTCTCAGCTGTCATTAACAGCACTGCAGCTCAAACAGCTCTCTGAAGTGGAGTGATTAGATATTCTTTGGTGAATATTTTATATAAGGAGTGGGCTCGACCATGTGTTTGGAAAGTAACACACTTAAGACATAATGTATGATAACATACAGAAAGGTCAAGGTGGAAGAGTCAACCAGAGCCACCAAAGCGTAGTTTGGATTTGGCTTCCTCAAAAATAGATTTTTTTGGTATGAACGAAGTAAATCTGGCAAACTGGCTGAAAAGTCAAGTTTCAGCAGGCTGGAACTTACTCTGTTTATACTTTTATTAATAAAAAGTCAAACTCCAGGCAGAAAGTGAACGTTGGTGATGATCTTCGTAATGCCTGTACAGCAAAATTAGAAAATCAGCTATCAGGATACAATATAGGCTGAGGGGGGGAAAAAAAATCTACTTCTGTTATTGCATTGGGTCAAAAAATATTGTTTCAGCTTCTTATTTATTTAAGACTGAATATGGAGGACTGAAACCACTTTGGGGAAATTGATATAATGTACAGAAAAGCAATGAGCAATTTAAAAAAAGCTAGAGTTTTTAACTGGTATATTCACTTGTGAAGAGTCCCTAGATAATTCTTGAATGCAAATGTATTTAAAATGTTACAATTTTAATAAAAACACGTAACGTCACCATAATTTTGATCTCTCTGCTGCTGTAAGTGTACTTTGGAACAAGAATCTTAAGACACAGTGAAGATTAAAAGAAAAGGTTAATGTTTATGGAAAGTTGTTTTGAATGGAACAAGAAATGTACTTGAAAATGGCATTTCTGTGATTGATGTGAACTAGGTAAATATTATATTAAGATCTTTTTGTAAGAACCCTGTAGGTACAATATGTCTNCTGAAGATCTTACTTTAGATACAGTGAGCTGCCCTTGGGTAATAAAGTGAAATAGGTGGTATTCATATGGCACAGACTTTAATGAAGAGAGCAGGAGAGAGAGGAAATATCAAACACTCAGGTGTCCCTTAGGAGGAGTTAAAAGCACAGACAGTCTGCTGAACTA
>WEKX01000079.1:31080-50055 GCA_013390025.1 Pitta sordida | reverse complement strand
TTTTTTTTTTTTTTTTTAAGTTACAAATTAATTAGCTAATAAGCATTCAAAAACATATGGTAGCAATCATAAATGGTAGCAAGAATTCAGTATCAGAATCTGCAATGGCAAACTCAGTTTGATAACCACATTACGAAAGAGGCACAGTGCCATCCTTCCATCTTTATTCAAAGAGCTGAGTTAGGAAAAGTCCAAAGATGGTTGGAGGTCAAATGAAAAGTGTGACTTTAATAAAATTACTATGTGAAAACCAGATTCCTCCTTGCTGAATAAAACATCTGCCTTCTATGTTGTGTCTATATGGCCACAGAACACTGTTGTCTGAAAATATTTAGTACTTTAAAATTCTTTTGTCCTTCCAGGCCTTAAGGAATGAACTTCCCTTGGGAGCAGTTCTAGACCACTAAGATTTTTGAGATGTTTACTCAGAGGCTGTAATTAAGTTAAAATAAATGAATAAAAGTAAACCTAAACTCTCTAAACACCAAGTAGAAGGTCTGGATGCTCAAATATGAGCAGTTCCTGGCTATCAGCACTATAAGGTCTTACATATGTTCACTCTGTAGCAAATAGCAGTTAAATAAATACGGTTGCTTCATCCACCACCAAGTGATCCATATTTAAAAGTTTTAGTAAGGCCGGGTGTCCTTATGGCATCTCAACTGCAAAATGTCTTGTGAGTTAAATGGCAATTACTTAATTGGTTGGTTTCATCCAGAATCCTTGTGATGAGGCAAGTCATTCTCCTACAACAGACTGCAGCTCATTCAGAAGTTCTTACACCTATAGGAATGAAAGATTTTTACTGGACTATCTGATTTTAGCCAAGAATTTAGGTTGACTGTAACCATCTGAGACACTACTGCAAAATCAAGATAACTAAACATAAAACATGTTCCCTTGTTCACCTCTCCAGATTTCAGTCTTTGGAGTGGAAATAGGAGGAGTAAATATACTTGTGTTGATGGACCTATACAGGAGAAAATTAATTCATTTAATGAAGAAAGACACTTAGAATCAAAGCAGAGGAAAAGTACAAGTTTCAGAAATTATTTGGGCAATCTTAGAAATAGAAGTATATGTACAACTGTATGGTTTTTGACGTTGGTTTTTTTCTGAGAAATAATCTTTATAACATTCTTGAATGACAGATACAAAATGTCAAAGTCTGATACTTCATGAAAGGAGGATGGTGAAGGATTATAAAGCAAAAGCAATAACAGACCAGAAAGAGATGGTTTTTCCTTTCCTATCTATTGTCTGACAACCTGTTTTACTGTCGTTCTACATATGTCTTCTAATAAAACAAAGTATTTTATTCACAAAAACTGCCATTTTACCCTTTTAGGAAAAGGAGAATTTGCAGTTTTATATCATTCTATGAGAAAGAGAACACAGAGGGGAATAGGCTGTCACCTATTCTCTCTAAAGAGACAATTTATTTGTCATCTTACAATGACAAAGTCACACTCATTTCTTTCTGACCCTTTTTTCTCCCTTGCTTGCTTTCTCTCTTGCCAATCCCCTCCCTCACCTTGCTCCCTCTTCCCCCTTCCTTTCTGTGAAGCTTTCCACATCTAATCCAGTTACTTTACAGTTTGCTTTCTCCATACCTCAGGTTTCCTTAGGGAGTATTTGGAAGTGTTGAGTTGCTCATTCCCCTTGTGTAGATTGCCCAGAACATACCTGTGCTCTCGCTCTTGAGGAGAGTTTTGTGTCAGATGCCCACAATGAATAATAGAAGTCTGTCTTTGGCAGGAATACGTATACTGACCTTCAATTAAGCTGCAGGTTAAGACAATACTGGAAAATCAATAGCTCATTTTCTGTCTTTTGTGCTCAGATTTTGATGTTTACTAAGATAAAGGATGACAATGCTGAAGGCAGGAATTCTTGCAGAACATCCATTGATGCTGCCAGAGGCTCAAGGGCCAGGTGTGGCCTAATCTTTGCAAAGCTTGCAAACACCAATACGTCAATAGATATCAACTGTAGCTTTATACAGCATCCACTACCTCTGAATTTTCAACAAGAAGCATTTTCTGGTCTTGTCCAGGCTTCTGACCTGGAGGTTTGAGGGAAGGGTCCTGAGCAATCCAGAATCAGATCATTGGTGGTTACAGTTACTGTGAGGAAAATCTGTAACAGGAAGGTTTAAACTTTTTGTACTTTATTTGGTTTTTGCATATGTGCGTGTGAGAAAGATGAGTTTTGTTTTCTTATGCAATTGAAATATATCCTGGGAGCTGCTTCCTTGTCTCAGGTTTTTCAGTAACTAAATGGACATCCAAAATTAAGAGGGGCCATTGAAATCTCCATTTTGGCACGCACCTATTTGGAAAGGTGACTTTTGCCTCCACTTTGTATTTGTCTAATTCTACATGCAATAACAATGGATTAATAAACCTATGAGGCCAAAGTGAATGGTTCAAGGCAGTCTTCTTTACGGCAAAAGATAAACTGCCAAAAGAGAAATAATTTCATATCCAACCGGAGTAAAGGCAACTATTTTTTCTCATTTTGATGACTTTTGAAATACCAAACCCTTACTTTTAATTCAAACTTTCTTTTCCCACCCCAAAACAAAAATATGATCAATTTCTGTTTACAAGAAATATTTCTTAGACATTATGAGTAGCTGTTAAAAATGACTGTAACAGTGAAAAGGAAAGGACATGAGCTCAGTGTGAACATGTTCAGTCCTGGAGCCTCTCCCTGTGCTGTGTCAGGTGAGGCTGTCTGCCAGGAACAGACGAGGGGGGCGAAACTCAAGGAAGATGCAAATTGGAAGGACAAAATAATAGGGGAGAAAGGCTAATTATCTGTCTTCCTCCGACTCCCGTTCCCCCTCTACTGCTGTAATGACAAACTGTTTGACCTTAACTGTAGCTGGAAGTTATTATAAGTATCACCCTGGATTTATCATAGCTGTATTCATGTGGGCAAACACATGGACTCAGCAAGTCACATTTCAATCATAAGAAAATGAATATTTGCAAAATATCAAAATAAAAACTGCACTTTCTTCTAAATGTATTTAATTTTTATATTTGGAAGTTATGTTGTTCTTGTTAAACATTCACAAATTGATAACTTAATAAATTGTGTTCAAATCAAAAATCTGATGTAAAATATGAACTTGGGAGAGTAGTCTGATATGCTGTGCCATGTTGTATTGGAAATGGTGTCTGGCTCTGCCCTGATGTGTGTGTTAGGCCTGCAAATTAAATATTTGTCAGTGATACAAGCTGACCTGGCTGGATGGAGTGGTATTAACTAGCTCTGACTGGCAGCCTCCAGTCATTGACTAAAGACCTTTTAATTGTGATGTGAGACCCCGAAGCAGGAAAGTGTAAAGGTCAGAAAACTTATAATGTCCCTTACAAGCTCTTGGAGGGAGTATTCCCAGGAGACTGTCTGCCTGTTAAGCAGGAGTGCAGAAAGAAGGGGAATAGTTGTGTGTGAGGGAAGCGAAATGTAGCCATGTCCATGTATCTGAATGAGAAATTTTCCACTCGTTCTGTGTTTTGCACTGTCTCCCTGAGCACCTTTTATTTTCTTTCACATTTTGCAGGTTAGCATCTATCCTTTCTTCAGCATGGTTTTGTTGGTGGGGTTTTTTTTGTGTGTGTGAGCCCTGCACATCACATTCTGAAAAAGAATAAAAAAGGGTACAATTCTCCCCAGGCGAGGTTTCTGCCTACCCAATAATCCCACTGACACGCTGCTTTCTGAGGTACTTGCTGTGCATGAGTGCAAGATTTTACAGAGGCAGAGCAGCACAGGAGTGCTGGAGGCATTCTTCTAACGAGCTGTCCAGGTTACTTTCAGGTTCTCTATTTTATATGCCTCCCTGATTCAGGAAAAGCCAAGTACTGGGATCTCCGTACCATTTCTTTCCATGCAGATTTTAAGGAGAGAGGAGCTTACTTCTTCTCTAAAGTTTTCTAGACTTTGATTTTTAATATTAAAAGTTATAGCAGTGTGCCCTTGTACATGAGAAATGAGTGTTCATATCTGTAATATTTGGTATGATGATTCCATTCCGAGCAATGCACCCAAGTTAATTTCTTACATGGCTATTTCATTATATTTTTAAAAAGTACAGATAAACTCTGCTTTTTCACTGATGATGTAAAAACAAGTAAGCAGAACCTAGTATGTCCTTCCTTCCTTACAAATCATGAAGTGATAAATAAACTAAAAATATCTTCTTGTGGGAATATGGAGCCTGGCTAAAACTTTGTTTTCAGCTCTCTAAGTCTCTTTTCTTATTTTTATTTTGCATGTTTCCTGACAATGTCTACAGCTGTTAGAATCTAAATATATTTCTGATGTGAAAACATAAGGAAGGATCTGTTCCCAATGTAGTTTAGCAACTCAGAAAATAATAGTAAAGTCCTATAAGGACAAGTGTTGAGGCTCTATTTCTTCCCCAGCTCAATGTGCTTTTATGAGAGATTCTTCAAAATGTGATTATAGCATTATACAGTGAATTTTGTATAAAACTATCATTACTTCCCTTAGAAAATGATTGCATAGATTAATGCTTTAATTCATCTTTTATATTGAAAGTAGATGAGCAACACAACTGGAATGTCTACTTGAAAATGGAGAAAAATGTATATGAATGTGAATTTTCTTACCGAGAAATTTAATGAACCAGAGGAGCAATGATTCACTCAATAAATCGAATAAGGCTGTATTTTCCATAGATATCACCTGTTATTTCACTCTTCTGGAAGGGAAAAATTAATCTGGTCTTAAGGGAGCTGATATGGAAGGAAGAGAAGGATAAAGCTTGTGCAAAGCTGGCATTGGAGCTAACATTGCATTTGTATTGTTTCCATGCAATAAGTAAACAGGAAAAAAACCTGTCCTATAGACCTCCAAAAATATGATTGACCTTGAAAACTGTATCTACTGAAATAATGAAATTTTTGGGGAGCTAATTTTTAATATGTTCACCATAAAATCTTGAGTCTTCTTTTCTCGTTGGTGTTTATGAGCAGAATTGGGTTTTTTTAAACAGGCACTAATAGTTCAACTAATCAAGTTTTTGAAATAATTTTGAATTCCAGAGACCATGAATACTTCAGTAGGTATTGACTGCTGGAGGCTGAGATTTCATGGTAAATCAGGTAAGTCCCACAGCATGGAGCCCTTTTTGTGTGTGGATTTTACCTTCCTTTTGCAAATACCGGTGCATAGTAATTTGAAATTAACTTTGCACAAATGTGCATGGCAATAAGTTAGTCACTGAAATGTTCATGGAAATCAAACACCCCAAACGATCTGAGCATGGCCTAGAACTGATTTGGTAAAATCAGCTGAATATTCAGATAGAACCTTAATATTGACTCTTTTGATAAGCACTTCTGTAACTCTGAAGTGATGTCTTTGCCCAGAAGGACTCATGAATGTAATCATAGCCAGCTCACGGGCTGATTGACAATGGCCTAGTTTACACAAAGTAAAAATATTGTAGATGCTTAGAGCTTGAGTGAATGCAACTGCTTTCACTTCTGTGTCATTCCAAAGCCTTTGGAGTCCAGCAAATGCAAATTCCTCTGTGGTTTCAAGAACAATGGTACAATTGCACATCTTCCACCTCAGATTCCACACTGGATGAGGTTGTGAGATTTTATTTGGTTCTGATCCTCTCCACTTGGAAAACCTTACTTTGTCACAGAAACCAATTGTGAAGTACTGCTACTTCTAGATGAATCTGAAGATGATTTCTGATTCATCTGGTATTAACGCAGATTAAGGCAGATGGATCTGGTATTGAGAGCTGTTGGCTTTTCATTTTGTTATTTGGTGTCTGACACATGTCTGCTGTAATAAGTTCACATGTGCTAAGAAATGAACCACCTTTTTATACAGCAGTTGTGGTGTTATTTATGCCTTATAGATTACGAATCATAATCGTGCATCCATCTGGACTAGCTGATCATTTTAGGTCCCTTCCAAATGACACAGTTTGTTCTGTTCTAGATGAATAGAATACTGTAGATGCCTGGCCTGGATCAAGAAACAACATTCTTGATGCAGTTAAACTAATTAAAAAAAGAATTGAAAATCAGTGGCTGCAAGTGTTGTGCTTGCAATTAGAGCATTAAGTGAGAACTGGGAACTAAAGAAGATGTTTCTCAGAAAAAAATGAAAAATGTGTAAATCATCTTTCAGTCAGCTCTAGAGGTCTTTTATTTTACTTCTTACTAATTCACCCATTTAGATTTGATGGTTTTGTTTTGGCTTTTATTGAGGCGTGGTAGCCAATGTGGTAACTCTTTCTGTATTCTTTTTAATAATGTGGGAATACAGGACTGTACTACTGAGAGTCCTGCCAAAGCAGATTAAGAATTCAGTTTAGATTTTCTGGGCATTGTGATTTTTTTCTTTTAATGTAAACTAATGTAGTGTCAATAAGGCATGACAAATGCTGCTTGGCTCATACGCATTTATGGCTAGAAATAGTTTTACTGCTGAGATATTAATACTTATCATCAAAGACAGAGATGAAATGAGTAAATACAATCTGTTTATCAGACAGAGTCCAGTCATGGAGGCAGAAGCAGTTATGATTATAGATAAGGTATAGTTTGAAGAGAGACTAAAAAGAATAGTCCATAAGATATATAAGAGCAATCTTAGCAAAAGGAAGGAGTAGCACAGATGAGCTGATCCTGTCTGGATTTTACACTGAGTGTATGTTTATGAATCAGTGGGCTTTTGTTCTTTAATTCTTACTTTTGTGGTTGAACTATCCTAAATTCTCTTAGAAGAGCCAAGCTGTAGAAGTCAGCCACGTGCTCGAATGTGCAAAGAAACAAAAGTACTACTAGAAATAAAGTGTTCATCAGCTATGCCGTAAGATGGATTTGTACACTTTCTGTGATGTTTGGATAATAAATTTGAACTGTTTTGGTGAAGTGAAATAGCAATTTTTCTTCACTTGTGCTTTAGAAACAAGGAGTGCCACAATGCTATACAGCAGATAGAAAAGCATTGAGGTAATTGTGGTCACTAATCTGCTTTCAGTGCTTGAAATTTGGTAGAATGACAGTTAAATGTAGTGCAGAAAGCCCTTCATGCCTGTAAGAAAATGAAAGTATCATGGTACGCATTTTCATTCCATGCTGCATTTACCCAGTGTTTTCCACTATTTTTACTGCAATAAGGTGACCTTGATTTTCTAGATTTAAGATTTTGGTAGCTCTTGTTGCTGAATTTTGATGATCACAGCAAATGGTGTTTGCACATTGAGTCCTACCAATCTGCAAGGATGTGGCCACCTGACCCAGAACTTGGAAACATAAACGTTCCAATTCAAAAGATTTGAGTCTGAATAACCTTCTCTTGTATGGGAGACATAAGGATACACCATGCTGAGTTAAAGGCAAATGAGATTATTAGAATTATGTTCTCTATAAATAGCTGTAAAGAGACTGCCTGCATCTAGCAAATGTAACATTTCAATGCAGTTATATTTCACAGCTAGTTACTAAATTCCCTCGTGAAAAATACAAATTAATAAATGGGCCTAAATATCACACTGCAGATGTCAGCAGAATTGTTCATATGTCCTTTAAGCATACTTTATTTGGAGGTAAAAAATCTGTGGAAATTTCAGTCATCACAGTCTAAAGGTTTAAAAAACTACTGTGAGAGCTTCTATTTTTGGTCACTATTACCAATACCAATGCTATTATCAGTCACAATTTTGCTGTGTATTGTAATTTTTTAATAAAATTTAAAGGACAGAAAGGAGGAGAAATGTTAAAATTGATAGTAAGAAACTTTTTGTCACTCTGAGGGACATCAATATGAATTTACTGATGAATACAAGATGATGATTAAATTTGGTACTTTTTACATATCCAGGAAATCTTCTGCTTTAGGGAAAAAATGCATCATATTACAGTGTCACTACTCTAGTCTTCCTTTATTTTCATTAACTATACAATAATGAGGTTTTAATGTGTGTTTTTAGAAATCAATGCCTACGGAAGACAAATCTGTCTATGGAGATACTTCAATATTAGCACATTAAGTATGTACAAAACCTTCATTCCAGAACTACATCTAGTTGAAAACATATAGCTGAGATATTCGAATTATTAGAGAACTTTCTACAATTAAACCAGCAATTTTTAATTTTTTAATTTTTTTCATATTCTCAGTAGAGGTAAATCACTGTTAATTATAAACTGTATTTGTTTCATTTGAGATAAGACACTTTCAAGCTGAGAATCATTATCTCTTTCAGGAAAAGAATTTTACCACTTCTTCACAAATTATTATCATATTTTAGACAATTATTACCTTAGAACTGCTTAGGCTCAGTGGATTATTCTTGTTGCCAGGATAACCTTTAAGCCACTGGTTCCCAAATTCATAGGATTTTAACCCACTATCTGTCATCAACAGTTCTCAGACTATCATGGATCCTTATCATAAAATTTTTAATTGAAAATGTTCCAACAGGGATAAGATTTAGAGGCCACCTGTGGAATACTCAAGTAAGGTATTGAAAACATAATTTAGTAGCTACATCCATAAACTAAGAATCCTACAAATAAGAAGCTATTTGGCTAACAATGGGTTTACTTGTAGCTTTGGGGCATTTCTGGAGTGATATGCTAAACCGACTCTCTAAAGCAATTAAATTCACTTCTGAAAAATATTAAGACTCACTCTCCAGCTGTCACGGCATAACCAGAAGGAAATGAGTGTCATGGGAAAACTCAACTCCTGCCTCTCCTGGGCTTTTCTTCAATTATACATTGGCATGTCACAGGCAAGACACTTATTGACATTTATGAAGTTTTATGCAAATTTATCTTGGGTTTTTTTAATAACACTTTGAGAAAGTTACAATTTATTTGTGCAGTTGGATTCCCAGCTCCTCTGTAAATCATATACCTCGCCTGTTTCTTTCTTTTATGTGTGAATTCGTCAAGTTGTTGTGCGACAGGCAACATTTGGTTGAGTTCTTTGTTCTAAATTTGCATCTTATTTCTTTTATAAAGGAGTGATTAGGCAAGGTGACGGTGTCTGGAGAGAGGGGGGACATTGTCTTTCCTGGGCAAACAGGCAGTGTTGTCTGGGGAGGTTGTTCCAGGCAGAAGAGACAGACAGGGTCATAACAGCAAGCTGGACACTCACGGAGGATCTGCAGCCTGAGCAGGGCAGGGAACACATTTCCAGGCCGTGACAACCTTCTCAATAACCTTCCTCAATCAGCAGGGATTATTAAGATTTTGCCACTGTTCACTATAGACTGAAACTCACCTGGGAGCAGGGATTGATCTGTTTTTAAGTTGCTTTTGTGTTTTTGGCTGGGGTTACTTAGCTGTTTTGAATCTTCTCTATAAAAACCAAATATTCTAATTTATTTTCTGATAAAATGTAACTTATGAGTTAAGTGCCTTTTGGTCTTTTTAAGAATAACACCCAGACAAAACTACTTTAGAGGACTGAGTAAGTTTGAGTTTAGTTGCTGTGCGTTTTTTCCTCCTGAATAAGTATCTGTTGGCATGATTGATTAAAAAAAAAACACAAGGAAAATTAATTCCAATTTGATTTAATATTTTATTACATAATATTTTATTAATTTCTTAATGTGTAAAAATATATAAGGCTGAAAATTTTCATGTATGGTCAATTTTTGCATGACATTCAGGGGATTGGTTGGTTTGTCAGGTTTGTTTAACAACAGTAGCCTTCACAGTAGTTCATTGAAAAGCGTGGAGGTGCTTTTATTTTGATTCTCTTTGACTGGATCAATAGAAATAATAAAGTTTCAAAATTTCAGTGTGTGTGATAGTCACACAGGAGCAGACCCAAAATTTAATTGATCTACACTATCAGTCTAACATGTAAAATTGGGCTGTAGGGCCACATCTTGCAATGAGCTGATTTTATATGAGATGATACAAACAAATTTTAATCCGATGCCTGTTTGCTCACCCATAGTCAACAAAGAGCATATAATTTCACTGGTTTTCACATCTTAGAGATGAGAAATATTAAGATGTTAACTTGGCCATCCTTTATTCTTTAGATGTTTCTCTTGAATTACCATTGGTCAAGAGAAAGATGCTGGTTCACTACATCAGAATTCTTTGTTTATACCTGGTTTGCTTCTTCTAATTTGTTTTGCTGTGTTGTGTTTGTAGTTAAGCTTGATGTGAAGAATGAGGATCTCATGAAGCTCATTATGCTTCATTTGATTTGAAAATTAAATTTTGCAATTTGAGACTTGTAAACACTTTTGAGAAGCATTGCTTCCTGTAATGGAAAACAGCACATTGCTACAGTGTTGTTAGGAAATAAATTTGTACCATGAATCTTTAATAAGTCATTCAATATGTTGTGCCCTTGGGCTATTGATATACCAGGAATTGTACCTGTATTCTGGAGAAAAAAATGTGCAATTTGGAAATCTTTTTTTCATTTTGAGACATGTAACAATCTGAATCTTATTAAGTTCGTAATGAGCCACAGCTATTTCAGCCTTTTCCTCCTACACTAAAGCTCCTCAAAGACGGAATGCTTTCTGTCGTATCTATTTCCCACCACTAAGACTTGGCACATTTGTTTCAGCAGAACTGAAAAGAGAGAACAGTTCTATTAACTATCACACTTTCTAGTATATATTGCATATATTTTCAGTATACTTTAGGGTCCTTGGGTGAGTCAGTTATTATTGAATCAGACTTTCAAGACACCAGGCAGTCCTTAGTCTCCTGCCCACACACCTTCAAGCTGTACATGAAGTATTTATTAGAAGAAGGCTGAGAAGAGAAGACCAGGTTCTTTTTACAGAGGTCTAATGTAGAACTTAATGTGTTATCTGTGGATAACAATGCAATTTGTGCATAACAAAACTCTTGCAGAGTTTTTTTAAAAGATGCCTTTTTCTCTGAAAAAACCAAACCCTGTTCATGTGTAATCCCATTCAAGAATCATTTTAACACTTGGAATCAATAGATTTAGGAAAGTCTAAGTGAAGTATACATAATTCTTTCACCATATATAAAACAAGGGCTGTAATTTTTCCGGGAGTTTTGAGAATGTTTAGACTTGGAAATTAGTTAACTAAATTTTAGAAGTTGGTTACCTGGAGTTAGAAAAGAAAACATCTTTTATTTAAATAGCTTTTGGCTAATTTTTCAGAGACATAGATTATTTTTCTTACATATCATGAAGTCATTCAACCAAACTATTTCTGGTTTTGGTTTTATTTTTTATATTTGAAACTAGAGATAACATCAATATTGTCCTTTGGTCTTTTCAGAGGTTAAAATTCTTCTGGTAGAAGTTACTTAACTTCTGTATTTTTATTTATTCCATAGACATTTTTCCTTTCAGAATGCTCTATTAAAAACAAACATAGCAAAAAAGGGAACAATCAGCCAAGGATATAACTCTCATTAAAAAAAAAAAAAAAAAAGAAGAAAAAAGAACAAAAAGAACACAACTATGACAGGTAAGTATCAGTTGAATCTAAAATTTGTAGTACTCATATGTTCTGAAATTCACTAATGAAGGTGGGGGTGATCAGCTGTATATCCCAGCTGTGTAAATAGATTATGTGTATTGTTTCTTTTTTATTTTTTTAAATTAACACTGGCATTATGGAACATCTGTAGTCATCATACAGTCCTAAAACCATATTGAATATAGGTACATTTCTTAATAAAGACAATCAGAGAACAATTATTGACCATCAAGGAATCCAGGACTACTTTAGAATGCAATTTTAAACCCACAAATATGGAAAACAAATGATATCTTGTTTTGTAAGGGCCTCTGAAACTCATGAAGAACTCAGTATTTCCTTCCAGCTAAGTAGTACCTAACTCTATCTTTTCTAGTACATATTTCTCTTGACCTCTTAGCCCTCTTGTTGCTTTCCTCCATGTATGTCTTGGAATATAATGGCTGAAACTCCTATTTTAACAGAAATTCTGTCCTTGCAGTGTAAATAGGGATCACTTCATGCATCTTGCAACTATTAACTCCTGTTTGTAGATTCCAGAATGATATTTGCCTTCAACAGTGTCATGACATTGACTCTTGCTTTCCCCAGACTCAAACATTGTCCAGAATTTTTCCTGAAGAATTTCCATCTCATCTTTGGTTGTTTATTGTGTATTTGCCAAAATCATCAGCCCTGTTTCAGTAGTTCCTTCATACATTGAAATCTGCTTTTAGAAATGTGTGTGTAGATGCATGTAAAATTATAAAAGTACATAAGTGGAATTAATGCATATTAGTAGTAACTCTTGATTAAGAATAATCCCAATGCTAATAAAACATTCTGGGGAGTTTCTGAGCTTTGGTGTCTTGCCCTTAGTTCAGTTAAATGTCTACAATGCTCTTAGAAGTAAGACTGAAGCTACATTGTCAGGCTAAATTAAGTAAATAAAGACAGAAGCAAACACAAGTCTCCTGCACAAGAAACTGAATTTTGATCTCAAACTCCACACGAGAAATTCCTGGGTTTTAGTTTGTATGGGAGGAAGACTGAATAGGGGTTGCTCAGAGTGGAGAAGAGAAGACTCCAGGGAGAGCTTAGACCCCCTTCCAGGGCCTAAAGGGGATCTAAGAGAGCTGGAGAGGGAAACAAGCCCTATTCTATGTGTGCAGTCTGGGTTTCGAGTTAACAATTGTCTGTTGTGAGCAAGGAATGAGAGGGCCCTTGTGTGAGGGAGATGGGATGAGTCACCTAAAAGGCTGTGCCTGAGCATTTGAGCTTCTCACTTCTACACCAGGACTTCTCTCTGTCTCTGCTAATAAGCTGAAATCTTCGACTGGGGTGAATGCTTGTATGAGTCCCATTAACTTACGCAGCAATTCACTATGTAAATTGGGGGGGTTGCTATGGTAACGTGCTGCATAAAATCTCCATCCTTGCGAGCCCAACAGGCCCGTCTGGGGTCCAACCCTGTGCTGCTCAGGACCCGCTTTGATTCCCAAGGAGCCACTCCCAGATATGTGGTGAAGAGGATCAATACCTGGGCTGTGGGTAGCCAGTGAGGGTTTCTTCCCTGTAAGATGAACCCCACAACCTGCTCTTCCTCTTCATGGTAAACACCAGTCACACAGTAATATCTTTTAAGGATTTTTTTCTTCTACTTTGAAATTAAGGAAAATAATTTGTGACAAATGACTGTGACCTTTGGTGTTTTGTAATGAGATAACTTTTAATAGTTTTTTTCCTAGCGAAGAATACATTATTTTGTGATTCCATTAGTTTTTCCATTATTGTCTTTGCATATATTTTAAATCAGCTAACTTATCCGGATTTTTTTTTATTTTTTATTTTTTAAATTTGCCCTAGTCTTTCACTGCAATAACACAAATCAGTTTTCCTTAATTTCACCAATAACTTAGGGTTTGGCATATTTAATGCACATTGAGCACATTGCAGTAGTAGGAGAATCTTACACAGAAGGCTCTGGAATGGGTAAAACCACAGCAATTTTGTTAAAGCACAAGTGCTACATCATTCACACTTTGGTGTTTAAGAGGAGCAGTGTTTGTAGAAAGGCTAAACACTTAGAGCTAGAATAGTACCAAATATAAAATAAAGCAAGCAACCAAGCCACCTGATGAATTGGTACAGGGATTACCTTCATGATACTCATTTTTCTTTCCAGTCTCTACCTTTACAGCCTTTACTGTGGAGACAGAGTGTTCTTATGCTTTCATTGAATTTGCTGTACAACCTGGGGGTTGTTTCATTTTCGACCAAACTGCGAAGTTTTCTTGTTAACTCATATATAGACAAACCTGACTCATTTGCAGCGTCTTCCTAAGAATCATGTCTCTTTCCTGAAGTGTGCTCACCCCATTAAACTCTCACTGAACAGCACCTCAGTAGGCTTGAAGTTATTTCCAAAATCCTTTAAAACATATTGGGAATAGAGGCGTAGAAGGGCAGTCCTCTGATGAGAGGATGATTCTTTAAATTTATCAAGCTACATTTTACAATGAATGTGTTCTTTCCTTTCTTATGCTTCCCTCCTCTCCCTCTCCCCCACCCTACAAGAAGGCTGCTTCAGCATCTCACCCTCCTGGGAGTTATAAACCAGTTTCTTGTTGGTAGCCTAAATTTCTTCTTTGCTGTAATGCTGATGTGACAACACTATCAGAAGCTTTAACAGCTTTTATTTTTTTCCCCTCCAGTGGTTGCTATCACTAATGTATTTGTAAATTACAGTTGTTCATTCAATAAATTAACTTTATTGTGTATTTAAGCTGGTGCTTAAAGTAACTCTGAAACCAAGTCAACAAATTTTGGCTTAGTTTCTCAGCAACAACTTAGCTTGAGTCCTGAAGTTTTGGTTGAAAGTAAGAGCGTTCTTGGAGACTTATGTGTAGGCTCATTAGAGGTCCTGAACACAGTACCACCATTCTTCTTCCCATCCCTACTTCTCCATCCCAGGTCTGTTTTCAACCTTTAGAAAAAATCCAAGACTCTAAACAGGGTCAAGACACAGGACTAAAAAAGCTGCCTCTGAAGAACTGTGACTGCTATGATTAGAAAACATCACGGCAGATCATCAGGGTTGACTGTAGATCTCAGAACTCATACATAATTCCATTTTTCTTATAACACTCATTTATTTAGCCTTCAAAACCAAAGTTGTCTCACTGGACAAAAGCTGAGAACTTGATTTTGGGAGAAAAGTCAAAACACATGATTGAAAGTTACTACTATTTTTCGGGTAAATTGATGCAAACAAATCTTTCAAGTCTTTTTTGCTCATTCATTTTTAGTAACCCTAAAGTTGATAGATCTAGGTAAAATAACTTTTAGTTTGTAAATGTCTTGCTACTTGAAGACATTGACCTATGATACATGTTTCTGGTCTTAAAAGGTTCTCTGAAAACTATATTAGACCACACACTTCAGTGCAGCCTTTAGCAGAAAGTGACTTGCCTCAGGTGCCATTACGTGCACTGTTTTTTGAATTTCAGGGAAGGGTTGGAATATTAGGATGCACAGCATTAAGCTGGACATGGTTAAAAGCTGAATGAGTGACAAATGCCTCTGGCATTTGTCTCTCTAAAGAGAGCCATCTTTTTCGCAAGGACACTTGAAAGAAAACAGCTCTGAAAAGAAAAAGGATAAACTTTGGAATGTTCACTTTGAATGAGAGAAAAATGGACTGTATTTTATTCAGAGAAATTTTCATCTAATAAGAGAAACATTGAATGATCAAAGAGATGTATTTCTTCTTCAGCAAGATTCACCTAAAACAAGGAAAATTTTCACAAAAAAAAATTGTCAAATTTTTCAATCCCCTAAATCCAAAAATAGCCAGATTTCAATGAGATGTAATCTTCTAAAGTCACAGCAAATTAGCGTCTCTCAGGATGTGGATTTTAAATGATAAATGTGAAGGTGTCCCCAGGGGCTTTAAATATATATATAGAGAGAGACAGAGAGACCTGTAGCTACACGATTATGTAATCAGGTAAGAATTCGGAGTTTAAATACATTTTAAAATGCCTCTTTCATTTTTTTTCCCCAGAAGGAATTTTTGTATAATGTGAAGAGCACAGCAGGATGTGTGAGTTGGTTGGCTTGCTAGTGATTAGTTATTTTCCATTGACGAGAGCTTTAAGGGTTAACTTCAGGAAAATGGAGAAGGCCTGTTTTTTCAGTGAGGAAATGCAAGAGCTTGGAAACCTAACCAATGAATTTTCTGTGTTTTATTTTCCAAATGACATTAAACTTCATATTTCAGTAGTGAAATACAGTACTCTTTACTTGGATACATTTGGAAGGTAAGAATTACACTTAAGACCTATTTTGATCACCTTTCAGATAAAGGTCAATAACTGCTTTGCTTTGTATCACTTCCATTTTTAGAAGACAATATTTATATGACAGCCCTTAGAGTTATTAGTAACTAACACTTAACTCAGTACATGTTTGACACTGTTAACATTCAAAGCAAAAAGATGTCTTTTTTTAATTCAGGAATCCAGTTGTCCTCCGCAGATAAGAAAAGTTTTAGGAGGAATATTTCCATAGAGCTTCATAAATATTCAATTCTTATTTTCTCAACCATATATACAGTAGTTTTCTGAACTGCTGCATTCTGAAAACAAACATATCTTTAAATTAAAAGCAGGTATGTTAGACACGGATCTGCCAGCATCATTCATATTATGATAGTTGCAACTTAATTGTTCTCTTGGCACAGCAGGGAAGAAACGGGAGAGGCCAGCGTTGCAGCCTTGTGGGATTGCCTTCATGAAGGACAGCAGAGAGATGAAAGCACACTGATATATTTGCATTAAAAATACATTTAACAAACCGTAGGAAAGAAGCAGGTAAAGAATATCTGAGTACTTTCCCAGCCTGATATTCATACTTCCAACTTAAATCTCCGGTATCTGATTAAATAGCACAACTCATTCCATTAAATACGTGTGTGGAATGAACACACATTTTTAACATTGGGTTCCAGAAGTAATTTTAATTAGAGGACGACAAACTTTTATATAGCACAGAAAGTTTTATTTTTATTTCTTTTGTTCTCAGTTTTAATTGGACATGGTTTCTGTGAAAGTTGTTAGCTGTTATGATATGTGCGATTTTGGAAAGGGAAAGTCTATCTTCCCATGAGTAAAGATAACCTATCTAAAAGCATAAGGCTTATTGCAATTTTTGAATGCAATTCACGAGAAAGACCCCTTTTGGGATCTGTTTCTCCCAGTTGTAAATGATATTATTCATGACACTATTAAGAACTTATGTTTATTATTACTTTTTTCATAATAGTAGAAAATAGCAGTTTAATATTATTTGTTGACATCAGTTGTCACCTCTCTCGAAGCTGACATTTTCATATGTTATTTGTAAATTAAAATTTGTTTAACCAATAAATAAATGAGCATCTCAGACACTTCTGTTCTTACTGAAAAGTGTATATAAAAATATGTTTGAGACTATGTGTAACAGACTTTGCCCAGAACTTGAACAGTGCAGCTTAAGGGAGTAGATTGTACAAAAATGGGAGTATGCTTTTGTCAGCTTGAATTCCCCACTGGAATTTGCAGTTAAACACAGAAGGGAGCAGAATGAAGCTTGGAGGCATAAGTGTTCAGTGAGGAAAACTAAAAGATAAAAACCAAAATGGATACAGGAGGAAATGCTGAAATGAATATTCCTTCCTTCTGTCCACCTTTAATTGTATTAACAGAAAGGTTTTAACAGTAATCTTTTCATTTTCCCTCATTAAAAAACAATGGAGTTTATTCTGTGCTCTGCTACGTTAGTTTTATGCAGGGGGGGCTTTAACACAGCTTTTGCCATCAAACCCCTCAATTCAATATGGATATCACAAAGCACAGCGTGCATCCACCTTGCAGGAAATCCTGACCCAGTGAAATCAATGGCAAAATTCCCATTGACTTCAAAGAGGGTTGGATTTCACACCCAATCTCCTCTTCCTTTTTTCTTCAGCCTCTCTGCTTTTGCTAAATGGGATTGCTTTTCCCAGATGGACCTCTTAATGCTATGCACAATGATAATTTCCACTTTCTTTTATAAAACAGTGCAAGTCTTCTAAGAAAAACTCTGTCTTTTCTTCTTTGTTTCTTTTCCTGTGATAGTGATGTCCTCCATAGTAAGGCCAAACCCCCTGATCTGGCAGTATTTGGTCTCGGGGGGGTTTTTGACTCAATTTAAGAAAGCCGAGGATTGACTACAGTTAGTGACCAACAGCTGGACTTTGAACTTCCAATCTCAACTCCGTAAAGCCAATTTCCATCCATTTATGATTCACTCTCTCTGTTTGTATCTTACCAATTTGGTTGTAAAAATACAGTGACAAAGGCCTTGCCAAAACTGTAAATTAGATTAACATCTACTGATGTTCCCTTGCGTACAGAGTCTGTCATCTTTTCATGGCAAGCAATCAAGTTGTCAGGTATGACCTGGCTTTGGAAAGGCTTCCAGGAGGATTTGTTCCATAGCCCTTCCAGGGACAAAGGTAGAGCTACTCAGCTTTCATCTGAAGGATCTTTTTGATCAGCTGGTCTGCAGGAGATGCCTGGCACAGCATCACCTGTGCTGATCCCTTATCTTCTCCCACAAGCTCTCCCCCGGCCCATAGATGAACCTTTTTTAGTTTGTTCAGGTTTGATTTACATGGGTAAGTATGATTTTGATATTCACAAAATTAAAAAGAAAAAACAGCATCGTCAACTTCATGTTGAGTGTGGGAATGGGAAATACTGGAATCTGCTTTAATAACAGTGTCTCACACAATGTCTGTGTCACCAGCAACTACACAGAACTACTTCATGAGAGATATTTTATCTTGAAATTGGTGCAGGTAAAAAAAACCAGAAGTAAATCTGGGGCTTATAAGCAAAGATGTTTTAGATGTTTTAATATTTCCTGTGACAGATAAACAGTTTGAAAAATACTTGAATTAGTTCAAGCTACCCCTGCCTTCTATTTATATTTTCTTTTTATCTTTGAAACCATATGCTCTCCTAAAATTGTCACAGACACACAGAGAACAATAGTGAGTGGTTAGGTAAGACTTTCTGACAGCATCAGCCTTTGTTATTCATTTTAACAATTCTCTTCAATTAAACAAAGGATGTATAAGGTGCTATGTGTCCCTTCAGTAGGATTTTCAGCTTTTTTCTTGTTTTAGGCTTTAAAATTACCCAGTTTATGGGATAGTAGCTATATGCCTGCCACAGTCTGTTTAATAATTATGATAACACTCTAATAATTTATTCAGTGAAGAATAGAAGAGCTTAAAAGTATTTACCACTGTATCAAAGTTGAATTCTAAAGTTTGGAAAGGAGTTATATTTTGTCCAACTGGTTTTGTTTTTCTAGTAATAAGAATAGTAGAAAGTATTTATCCATTTCTAATTTTTTTTAAACATTTGCTGCTGTGCAGTAGTCAGAAGTTCTATGAG
>WEKX01000079.1:2414-31053 GCA_013390025.1 Pitta sordida | reverse complement strand
GTTCTATGAGACTCAAAGGTTGAATGGGACTGTTCAGAATTACTCCAGAACTGTATTCAATAATAAAAATAGAAAAGGAGTCTAATATATTCTATTTTAAATATGCTTGTTGTTTAGACTAAACTAAGTTGAAATTTTCCTGTTTAATATTTACCATATTTACCTTTTTATGTTTGCTTTGTTGAGCTTTTTTTAGACAGTTTTAGCTTATTAATGCAAAATTCCTAGTAATTGTGTTAAAAGTACAAGATTTTATAAATACCTTCATAATAAATTCCTCCAAAGGTTGCTTTTTAATATAATTATATATGCAGTTTGATGATTCTGTAATTATTACTGCCTCTCTTTAAAACTAAATTACATGTTCTTAGCTGTAAAGAGTCACCCTAGGAAAAATCTTGGGTAAGAACAAAATTTTCCAGATTTATGATCTCCCAAGGAACACCTCTAAAGTGTATCTGGCACAGTGATTAAAGGTAATGCTTTTGTAGTTCGTAAAGTTTCAGTATTAGACAATAAAAGATTCTAAATTAGATACAAGAGTTTCTATGAACTCAGACTAGCTAGATTTAACTAGAATGCTATTTATTTCTATTATGTGTGTAGGGAAATGTTAAAGGAGTTGACCTTCCACTACATTACATGAGAGCATTTACAACTCCATTAAATTGAGGATATATGTTTCAACTACTGTGTCTTCCTCCGAGACATTTAATTTTGCCAGCATTTACTTTTGCTGGAAATAAAAGGAATTATATCAGTAAACTGGAAACACAAGTTAATGTGTCGGGATTATGAAACATCATGTTTTCTGATTTTTGAGTTTTAATGGGTGAGACGGCTGAGGCTCTGAAGGATGACACAAAAGAATCACAGAATCACAGAATCACAGAATATTATGAGTTGGAAGGGACCCACAAGGATCATCTAGTCCAACTCACCATCTAGCACCCGTAAAGAGACCGAGAGCACATCGCAGAGCATAACACCAACCTAGACCCCTCACAGTCTAGCAAGCCACTCCGAGACGGAGGGGGCACAACGTCATCCAGCCCTAAGAAGGATTGCAGACAGAAAGTATCCCGATAAAAACAGTTCCTTATTCACCAGCCTCATAGATAGGTGCATCCATTTTGAAAATTCTTGTTTTTCTGTTTGAAGATTTACTACTGATAACGGGAAAGTATTCCTTATCTTATCATTCTACCGGTGTTCTATTTATTTTTTTTGCTTACAAACTACTTGAAATATGCCACGATGAACCATTTACACTTTGGGTTTAATAGTTTTTAAGTAATAAAAAAAATAAATTTGCCATTTACATGTATGATGACATCAGAATATTGGAGAAAAGGAATGAAAAATATTAATTCCATGGGGTTTTTTTCTTATTATCCTGCAAACATAGTAAAGCACTGGGAAAAATTAAGAATTAAACTGGATAATCAAATTCAGGTTAGTTTCAGATACTGGTGCACAGCTATTAGGTGAGAAAATAGTTTTCTCAGTTGTCTAAAGGGCAGGAAGACACAATTTAAAATGAAAGTATTGTTAGTCACATTTGCTTACAATCTGGTGGGGAAAAAAAAGCAGCTGCCACAATATCTGCCAGGAACTCTTTGATGTTTTCTAGAAAAAATTCTTTGATATTAGAAGTTTTATTGATTTCTCAAATTCATATTAACATTGCAATTTAAAGTCTGTCGTGGTGTGAAAATTATGCATAAACCCAACAATGGCTGGAAGGATTAGCAGAGGCAAGTGGAGAGAAAGAGTCTTTTAATGTGCTACATGGACAAGATTGATAGTCTTCTACAGCATTTCCCTCTTGACCAAGTCTATAATCCTCTTCCAGTTTGACTCCAGTGAAATGCAAGGAGCTTCAAGTCTTCGTCTGCTGTCCACAGGGAAGGTATTTTCCTTTTCATTGTTTCCTTCAAAAAGAGAAAGATGAAGAGGAAGTGAGGAATGAGGAAAACAAGGAGGCCAAATGATTTCAAAGGTCAAACAGAAAAGTAAAGTCAAGGATCCTCCTGTGAAGCTTTTTGAAGTTAATCAGAGGGTTGGTTTGACATCTGCCAACAGTTCCTCTGACATTTAGACAGGCTTTTCACTTATGTTAAATGAATAAGCTCTGGTTTATTTTATAACTTTCCATATGTTTTTATTCTGAACACATTTTGAACACTGTCATTAATGACTCTTTGTCAGCAATCAGTCAAATCGCTTTTTTTTAAAAAAAGGATTAAAAAGTGGTTTTTCGAATAATTAAATGCAGCATGTAGCTAATAAACTAGATTAGACAGTTTAAAAATCTTTGGGTAAACATAGGTTGTTTCAGAAACAGCAGCCCCCCTCGCCAAGTATTCAGAGTTGTCTAGTGACAACCTGGTGAGGGCAGCACCTTATTTCTTCTAAAGTTGACCTCTAGGTATTAATGTGCTTAGATTTTTGGAAAGATGTTATTTTAGTAAAAATGTTGATGTTTTTTGTTTTGAACTGAGTTTAATTGGCACTTTAATTTTCCAGTTAACTGAGAAAAATGTTTTAATTTATCTATATATATATATTACTTTCTGTGGTCAACTAACATCTGGACTATGGAGCTCTAGTTAAGCAAATACACTTTCCAGGGTTGTCCTCACACATCTCAAAGTCTTCTGCCCAGACACAACTTCTACAAAAGCATGCAACAGCGATGTTAAACAAAAGCTCGTTATCAAATGTGAACAATGAGCTGCCTACAGCACACAGTGTGTTGAAGTAGTCATTTAACAAAAGGAAATTATGCAGATTTCCAGTGCTTATGAAAATATCATTTTACTAACATTATATGCTCTTGGATCCCCAAAGTCTGATGCTGATGGAAATATGTGAGAAAAGTTATGAAGTTTTCTGAGTGGCCCCTGTAAGCCTCACATGTTTTATCAACATTTCAGTTGATAAAATCTATGCATGATTGAAGAAATTAGTTACAAATTAGAGTAAAGCAAAAGAATTTGCATTTATGTTCTTTCTTGACCCTGTCTTTTTTGGCATGGGAGTGGCAACATTCTTCATTCTATTCTTTGCTCCACTCTGGTTTCCTTTCAGCAACATTACCTAAGTGTAAGAGAAAACAACATTTAAATCAACCCTCCTAAGTGTATAATTCTGTGGATTTTTTTGAACTAAACTTAATATAGCAGCTTTATACCTTGAATTTTGGAGATCATTTATGATGCAAAGAGGTATTTGTTCAAGCTATTTCACATTTACAACGTGTAAACTACCACAAAACCCATCAGTGGTAAAATCACAAACTTTCTCATGGGTCCCCTGTGACTGAACCATTAAAGCTCCTTCCATCTGTAAAAACTTTGAGTGTAGTTGCATGCAACATCTGGATACAAGCAAAGAGAGATCTAACCAGAAGGACTTTTTTCTTTTTTTTTCCCCCAATGTAACTTCATACCATAAAGCAATTCATTTTCAGCCCTGTCCTGAAGACTAGATTTTAACAGAGCAGACACATGTATTTTTGTTAGTTAAAGTGGTGTGTATTTGTAGTGGAAACTACTGCAAGTCTCCAAGGTTGGAATTCTTCTTTGTGTATCCAGTTATGTGAAAGATAATTTGGTTGCCTCTACTGCAAGTTTCCAGCCTTGAAAAAATAGCAGAACTATTGCAAATGAGGGTACAACTTACCTTCCTGTTAAAATGCCAATCCTATGTAAATCTCACTAGCTAATTCTGAAAAAATGTTATATTACTTGATAGTGCAATTACAAATGGCTTTTTAAAAATGGCTTGAGGGATACTGTAGTTTTTAATCATTTGAACACAGAAGGGAGTCTGCTGTAGTCACCTGGGGCACAAGGAGAAAAATCCATCCTACAAAGTTTTCTCTTTCTTTTTGGTGACATATATCTAATTGTCTATCTAAATTGCAATAAGGACCTCAAAGCGTAGATTACGCTTATTTCCAGTTAATAACATTTGAAGATAAGAGAACATTTCCCCTCAACGCTCCACAAAAACAAAACTCAGACTGCAATTGTTCTTTGAAAATGAATGTAGTTAAATGAGATTCTGCAAAGGGTGAAGAAGGGCATTTATGATACTACATGTAAAAGAAATCACTTGTCTGGGATTTATTTGGTACATTCATGAGGCACTTTCCTTCAAACCATTTGTTGCACAGTTATTTTAGCCTTGTGTCCTAAGGAAATGGTATTTGTGTGGCAGCATTCGCTGCCTGCTCTCCCTTGGTCCCTTCGGTAAATGTTGAATCTCTTGGCCAATTTCAACCAGATTTGACAAAGGGACACAAGTCTCAAAGATAATTAAGTTCCTACAAATTTCATGACAAGCAGCGCACAGGGGATGGGGGACAGCTCACATTAATACTCTGCTGAGAAACACCACCAGACAATTTCTGGTTTATCCACTCGGGGCCTGGAGCAGACACACTGGTGTGTAATGACTACATAAGGTGCTGCAAATAAAGTGAGGCTCCCTGAGGTATAGACAGGGCTGAACCAAACTACGAAATATTCATAATTTCAAGATGGGCAATAATGGTTTTGCAGTGGGCACGGAGAGTAATTTAGGTTGTGTGAGGTCAGGGGGAAAATACAAAATAAGCTACTTGAATTCTTCTAGTGACTTGAGATTTGTTAACAATTTTCAGAGAATTGGAGTTTGGGGGTGTAAGAAAATAGAAAACTTGCTGTTTTCAGAAGGCAGGACTTAGCAGCAGACTGGATGTGATTTCACAGTGATGATGATAAA
Organism: Pitta sordida; assembly: GCA_013390025.1. Classification (NCBI taxonomy): domain Eukaryota; kingdom Metazoa; phylum Chordata; class Aves; order Passeriformes; family Pittidae; genus Pitta; species Pitta sordida. Next base: position 26,280 of record WEKX01000079.1, on the reverse strand, counting down.
GTTTTATATCTGAAATGAGAAATACCTTGAGACAAAAAATCCTCAAATATTTCTATGACTTTAATATGGTATTTCGTGAGTGTGTATCCTTATTATGATCAATTCAGAAAAAAATTAATTTTATTTTTTACATTCTGTAGTCCAAACATTAGATTTAAAGAAGACTCTTCTCTTTATGAATTGCAATAACTTTGGCCAAAGTCATCATAGTCTGAAGTAGTTGTAACATTTTCAATGGAAGTGATGTTTGTGACAAAAGCCAATTTTGGAGAGGTCACAATTTTCTGTGGAATATGAATTAGTATTGTGCAGTAAAAATATGGACTCATTCCAAATATGTTGATGCAAAAAAAATTTGTGCTACAAAACATTTTGAGATTTCAAAATATGTCATATATCCTAATATGACATATATATGATCTATCAGATATGCTACATATGCGTATAATTACCCATGAAATGGTAATGCTGAGATTCGTGCAGTTCTACTGTTGCATTAAACTTAATTCAGCATAATTTATAAGCTTTGATGCTTTTAATTTATAGTAGGATTAATATGTTACAAATGTAGAAAATAATATGAATTGCATCAGAATTAGTAAGTTAATAATCTAGGTATATATATCACATTTACCATCAGCAATTAAATAGGTATTTCTCAGATCCATGAGTATAGAATCAGTGATTAAAAATAAAGGAATGATAAATAAAGAACTATTTTAATTCTACTGAGTCTAATTTGAAAGCAAAGGATTTTTAAAAATTTCTCTCACGTAAAAATAATGTAGGGTATTATCAAATGTTGCAATTTTGGTCTTTTAAATGTATCATTTGGTATTCAAATGTAGAAAGCATATGTTTCTTAGCTGGTTTTTTTCCCTCAAAAAGAGAAGTATATCAGTGATGGATGTGCATATATTTTCGTGGGGTAGGCAAGTGAAACTGCACAAAGTTACATAGTCCATCAAAACAAACAAACTGTCCTTAAAATACAAGTACCTTCTGAAACATGATCACCAAAATTTCTACATGAAAGATAATTTTTTTTAGTGCAGTTTGAATATATATATCCAAAATAACTATCGAGCCCTACAAACAGATGTTCCCCACCTTTTTTATTTGTATTTTAGTTATTTATTGGAATTCATAGTTTGGCCTCACCCTAGCAGAATATGAATTAAGCAACAGCTCATTTATCCGCAATAGGTTCTGCAGATTAATGCAGTCTTGCCTTGTGCTTCCTGTATTCTTTCCTTTCAGCTTGTCAGTATTCAGTGCAGGAAGTGTAACAGAAAGTTGTATTTGAAGTTAAAAACAAAGAAAAACAAAACAAGTCTAAAAAACCCCCAAGCCTCTGGCAACTATAAGGAACTAACTGGGATCAGGATTAAAGACAGAAGTGGCAAAAAATGCATAAAACTATTCTGAACCTCTAGGCATCGTGAAAGATGGAACATGAAATGTTTATATAGATAAGGGAGCCCTAATGAAAGAACAGAAATTTGATCACTACTGAATTTTATCATGACATTGTCTGTAATAAGAAATGTGGAGAAATCTAACAACCTTTAGGCAGCCAGGTAGTCTCAGAGAACGGAGTCCTTTGTTCATCAGCAAACAATACACTGGGAAGAGGCAAAAAAGGAATTGTGCCTTAGTAGCTGGACCAGATACGGGAAATTAGATTGAAGTTTGGGATAAATTGGGATCAAATGTTGGGATTTTCATAGTGACTCAGCTAGGGGAAATGTAGGCAAACTCAGGAAATATACTTCAGGGGATAAAACCATTGCAGACTGGTTGGACAAATGTAAGTTGGGCAGAAAAACGGGGTTTGTTCTTTAAAGAGACAAGGGAGGTAATAATAAAATAGCGACTGATTAATGTTAATCAATACCATTGATCATGATAAAAAGCATCTGTGAGAAGCCATACATTTTAATCTTCATTTTATCTTTTGAATAAGGACTTCTTAACGTTGTGTTTAACCCTGGTCTTGCACTGACTCCCTTGCAGCTAAAAAACATAGATTTTTCTTTTGTGGCTTATGTAAAATTCTGGAACATATTGTTTGGATGCAAGAATCTACAGGAAATTGCCAAAGCCGCCACTAGAGTACACATGTACGTGTCTTACATGTGTACTCTAGTGGTACTTTTATAAAAACAGAGGTTGTTGCAAGTTAGTTAATGAAGGAAGTATCTTACTAACTGAAGCTGTAATAACTGAATCATTTAAACATCGTAGTTGTATTTGTAGCTGAAAAATTATTTCTATCCTAGAGAAATAAAGAGGTGCAGAAATATGTGGGAATCTATGAACCAAACAGTAAGGACAAAAATTTTGACTGGATCAGCAAGTTGTTTAAAGAAAGAATGAAAAACACTTTGGGCTTCATTTATTTAGTATGTTAAAAAGTACTTAATTTCCAACTAATTTTTTAATGATGCATTAAATTAAAAGTCTCACAAATACAGATTTTTTACTCTGGTATGTTACAGTCTACTTGTTTCAAGAAAAGTAGATCTACAATGTAGTACATTATTCAGCACTTTGGCAAGATATCAACAAAAATATATAAAATGTTCAAGGGAAAACATTTAAATGAATATTATACTTTCAAAATAATTATTAGAATTGCACATATTCCCCCTCACGTTCAAATTATATGTTTCTATTACAGTTATTAGTGTAAGTCTGTAACCTTTTTTTAATGATCTCTAACTGAAAGGGCAGCAGTCCTCATAAGGCTTCTTGCTTTAGAATGCTACATTTGCTTTCTTTTGTCTGCATTTTGGACAGACTACTAAAGAATTTTTTTTTTCCTTAATAAGGCAAATTAGGCTCCTCTAGGCTTTGAATTGAAAGAAAAAATATGCTCAAGTGTAATCTTAGCTGTATCCACGGAAACCAGTTGCTTCACTGGAGAATATTCTGTATTCCATTCAGTAGACTTGTGTGCCAGAAAAGAAGACTGGTTTGGACTGAATCATTATCCTCAAGAAAGCACAAAGTCTAAGGTTACTGTAAAGGTGTTGGTTGTTAAAATCCATTCAGCCTAATAGGCCCTCCTGTGTTTACTCTGGATATCTTACCAGGTGTCCTCTGGCCCATCCAGGCTGAACCATTTTACTATGGGTCTAAACCAACTTGTAATAAATAGCAGAGGCCGTGGGATTCCAAATCCCACCCGTGGAATATTGAGGACGTTTTCTCTGGGGCTTTGTCAGGATGTCTGTTGGAAACCACTGGGTGAAATCTCGCTTCCTGAATGACCCATAATTTGATGATCTTAATTCTGTTGTTGTTGTTGTTAAAGGGTATGGTTCAGCAAAAGAACTCACACATTTCTGTACAGCCTTAGTATATATATTCCTCTTGTGTGTATGGAGGAGCAAAGGAAGTGAAAACTCTTTTCCATGAGCTACTTCCCACTCTGAGAAACTGAAGTGCCTTGTTAAAAACTGTCTAATATTATTGTCCTCCTTTTTCTGTTACGTAAGGAAGGACTTACAGACTATAACGACAACTTGCTAAAAGTGTGAAGTGTGTTGGTGTCAAGAGAATGGGAGAGGAGATGTCTCTGAAGAGCCTGAAATTTCCAGAAGGCCTTGCTTGTTGGAGAGGAGAACAGTCTGTGCAACAACAGTGTGAGAGAAGTGCCTGAGCTGCTGCAGAGGCTGCTTAACAATTGAACAGGTAAAATTGGCAATCTCAGGACAGAGCCAGAAAAGATTCGCCCTCAAATTCCTTCAATATCAGAAATATTCAGCTTTGCCTGACTTTCCTTGTTATCTTTGTAAAATTAAAAGCAAGAAAAAAGTATTCTCTGTGCAACTGGAATGATTTTATTTAATGGTTTCTCTTTATGTCATTGTGAAAGAGTTAACATTGAAGGGAAGCAATTATAACATTATCATCTATTCAGTATTTCAAAAATGCCAGGCATAGAGCAAGTAGGAGGACACTGCAGGATGATTATCCTGACTACTATGTCAGGAGAATCATGCCCTTCTTTTATTGGATAGATGTCCTGGCATAAATAGAAAGAAGGCTTCAGGGTTTTCTGTGGGATGAGGTAAAATCAAAAATTAGGGGCTAAGAGATTAAGGTTAACTTTTGGGTGGTTGTTTTTTGAATAACAGGAAAAAGTAATCCAGTATCCATTCCTGCCGCTGAAGTGTTGCATAAATTGTATAACCTGATTCAGACTAATGGTGAGTAAAAATGGATGAAATTCAATCCTGTACTGTTTCACACCTCCGAAATATTATGCTGCTATGCACTTAATACCTCATTTATCCACAGTTATAACAGCAAACTGCACTTCTCTAATATCACTTGCTGCATGTGCCATTGAAATGCAGACACCCCTCCTTGCCCAGCCTTGCAGGGCTCTGGTGCTTTGCCTTTCTGCAGCAGTCTCTGGGCAGCTCTCAGAGGAGCCCGCAACATTTTAAAGTGTGGCTTTTTGGCACAAGAGTTCAGAAAGACCTGACTGTGCTGTGAAATGGGATTTCACAACTCCTTGACCAAATCTGTTAGTGAATGTTAGTAAAGCTCTCAGGATGCATTTTCAGAAGCTGAATAGGGAATAAGCTTGACTAGAGAAATCTTACTTTCCATCACTTTGAAAAGCTGAGGTTATACAACCTGTCTCATACTGAGCATCTTACAATCAACAGTCACTTTAGAAAACAGAATCTTGACTATATCTTAATTGCTCTCAATATATGTTGTTTCTGCCATTTAGAATAAGCACTTATTTAATTATGTTCTAACAGACGTCCTGATATTCTTATAGTAGAATTTTAGTGTTTAGAGAATTGAAAAATTAAAAAAAAATATAACTAAAAAGAGTTTCCAAATAATTTTTTCAGGGGATATTCTCATTTTATTGATTGTATGTTTCAAAAAGGAAATAATTTTGGCATGATTTTCTTTTGATACTTGGTCTACATTCAATTTCAACAGATCAATGCCTCTATTTGAGGCCACTATTAGTGTTCTTACTCTGATGTAGTTTAACTTCTTAAGGTTTCTGATGTAGGCACATGTGATGTCTATAAAGGATTCCTTTTGAACTATTTTTTGTCCATTCATGTCAAAGAGAAACATCAGTAGCATTTATTTCATCAGTTAGTGATTAATATTGACTGAAATCAAGAAAGGTGTTTTTTAAAAAATACATCAAACATTTGACTTCTTTTAAAATTGTATTAGAATTTGCACAGAACTCTTTAACTATGTTATTCCAGTGGCTTTTGTCGTCTCTTTTATTATTAACTAAATATTTTGATTAATGCTGTTGTGATTTTTAAACAAAAAAACTTAATTGTTTGATCAGTGTATGAATTAAGCAACTAAGAAGGGCTACTGTTAACCATGTTATTCAGTATTGCCATGTTATTTAGCATATTTTAGGATCTAAGTACTTTGTGACATCTTACATTATCTAGGAAGTTCTTGCCACTGAGAAAAGTTTTCCCCAACTAATTAAAGTCCTTTAGAAAAAACACAAAATGAGTCTTTTAAAGAGTCTGTGGCAGGCTTTGGAATAAGGAATAGTTTCAGATTATTTCAGTAGTAGAAACTGAGCAACAGCAGCTTTCTTTTACGTCTAAATGGATAGATTTGCAGACGTAGAAAACCTATAACAGGTTGGGCACTGGAACAGGCTCCCCAGGGAGGTGGTCATGGCTTCAGGGCTGCTAGAGCTTAAGAGGTGTTTGGAAAATGTTCCTCAGGTACATGGTGTGACTCTTGGGGTCTCCTGCGCAAGGCCAGGAGTTGGACTTTAATGATCTTTGATGGTTCCTTGCAACTCAGGATATTCCATGTTTCTATGATTTATAGAACTGGCGTGGAACACAGACCATCAAAACTGCATTGTACAAGTTTATAGTTACACAAAATTCACTCTGCAATCCAATCAGGTGATGAACCCTGAGGATGATGCACAAAGCAACACCCCAGGTTTTCTATAAAATCTGAAATGCAGTTTTGAATATAAAAAAATGTTGTTCCAGCACTTTTTCTAGTCAGTTTAATACCAGCCAGACAAGTCTTTCTCTGAGGATATGCGGTAGCACTGCTGCTGTTACACTCCTGCCCCATGGACAGGATGCAATCACCCAGCTCTTGCTCTGCAATCTGGGACAACACTTGCTCCTTACGTTTTCCCTTTTGTGGCATTGAGCTGGCACAGGGTTGGTGAGAGAGAAAAACACAAAAGGAAAGAGATGATGCTGTAAAGAGGTGAGTTATGTTTTATTACCTTACACCTGAGTCCCTGAGCGATGTGTTCTCTCTTTACAGAAGACATGTGAAACGCTTACAGAAATAAAAAGAAGAATTTTGTAGGGATTGAGAAAAGCAGAAACAGGAGCTCTGTTGGTTCAGCCAGACACCTGCCAGTGCTACAGAACAGAAAGGTAAGCTGCAGGTGACGTTGCTTGCTGGAGCAGACAGCACTGGATCTCCAGTGAAAGAGATGATGCTTTTAAAATCAAAGTTAAGGATAACTGCAAAATACTGAAGCTGTTGCACTTGAGGATTGTTCCCTGTATTCAATTCACATTTCTAACAATGTGTCTTGGACCACTGATGATTGTAGTTAGACCAGTATAGTCTAGAGACTCTTTTAGATCTGAAGAACTAAAAGGAGAAATGGTTCCAAGTATGTTTAGTTGCTGCAGCATGTTGTCATGGAAATTCCTTGCTGTGAGCTTGTTTTATTAAATCTGTGCAGTTTAATAGGAGAAACAGTTCCGATATCAAGGCTGAATGCACCATTCAGTTCCTGTTCCTTAGGTGGCCTGGGGCTGTGGTCAGGAGGGAAGGACAAAGAGAAGAGCCAACCTGCAGTGATGCTTCTCTCAGCTCACAGCTCTGTGTGGTCTGTGCTGCCAGGGTCGAGTTTTCCCACATTACTGCTCCGGGATGGGATGTGACCTTAAGAGAAATTCTCTTCAGCTGCAGATGCTTCTTCAGCACATTACATGGGACAGTGGTTTTTGATAGTGGAGTGATGGAGTGAGCTCTGCAACTTTTTGCACTGATTGATTTTCATTCCCACTGCTCCAGCACTTTATCTGAATGTACCAATTGATCTGTGACTGTAGAGTGCTGAAGAACATTTAATTTTCAAAATTAATAAACTTGGCATTTAAAAGAAGAAAGGAAAGGAAAGAAACGCTTAAAATATTTCTGAACTAGATGTTAGTGATGGTAGAAAAAAAATTGTTTCTACTATTTGGCTGACATTAACTTAATGTGTATTGATTTCAGTGCATTTTTTCCTGTTGAGGTATCCCAGATAATTTTACCTAAGTCTTTTCCTTTTAAATCATGACAGAGGATAACAAAAGCACTAAACTCTCTAAGTCTTGGAGACATATATTCTCAGGGCTGGAAATACAAAGTGTAAGATCCTTGATATGGTAGTTTGGGAAAGCAGAAGATTTTATTACTTCATTTAGCTGAGTTTCAAAAAAGTCTGTATCTCACCATCAAACAGAACACGTCATCCTCAGACACTCAGGTAGAATATCTTAACCATGCAGCTTTCAAGCCAAACAACGTTTGGGATTTTTTTTTTTTTCCTTGTTTTGGGAGAGTAGGTGGTTGGGTTTTTTAAGGAAAATGGATTTCTCCTCATTGCCACTAGGCTTGGTTGAGGCAAGCTGTTGTCTGACTGTCAGTCCTCCCTGTTTACTTCTTTGCACATCCAAGGTTTATTTATTTACTTTATTCAGTAAATTATCTGAAAGAACTTGAACAGGTTCCAGTCAATAAAAATTGTTTCCATATGGAGGTAAGTGGACATTTAAATGCAGTTTTAAAAGCTAAACTATCCCTCATGTCACTTAAATTGCCATTCTAAAAGGCAATTGGGGAATGAGAAACATGCCTCTCCTTATGTTACCTTACTTCTGTATTCAGAAATGTTCAGTTTAACTTCAAGTTTTGTTCATAACTTTACGTGTGAATGTGAAAGTTACCATTAAAGTTCTGAATTCCCACTCCCAAGGAAGAATTATTGAACACAATGAGGGATGTGTACTTAAATTATACCCTGAAATATTGAATGAGCCTGAGAGAGAAGTTAAATTTATTTTTTAATGCCATTTCTAAAAACGCACTCTGTTTATCATGAGTCATTTTCTGGTAAGCCCTAAAGTATGGATATTATACTTTAATATCATTTTCCGTAACATTAAATTTGCAATGGAGAAAGGCACTAGGTCTGATTCATCATTTCATTACACTGCTCAGATTTCTTTGACTTCAACAGAGTAAATTAGAGTAAGATAAAGAACAACCTGGATTCCCTTCTTTTACACTTTTTCTGATTAGCTTTTTCTTTTTCCATTCCAGAATTTCTTATGTTCTAATCTGAATTAAATCATCAATGAACTAGTTTAAAATACAGAGGGTTTTTTCCCTTGTGAAAGTGCCCCAAATAATCTGGATTCAACAGAAATGAACTGGAACTGAAAAGCTTCTGCATCAACTTTAGAAGCTATTTCGAAGAAATATGGCTTGTTAATACTTCAGTTGTGACTTGAGAATCATTGAAAGCTTAGATGAGTGACAGAAAGTTCAAAGAGGCATAAACACATAGAATAAAAACACATTTTTATGTTGTTTTCCAATTATTTTCTCAGATTCTGGTTATATTTCCCTTACTGTCAGTTCATCTGACTTCTTGGGGTGTCTGTGCTTTAACATAAATGGACTTCTTGAGATTCTAACTCCCAGTGTTGAGCATATTTTCGGTGATGGTTCCCTCTTTACAGATGAGCAGATTCTTATTCTCAGAGATTATTTTATTCTTGGAGATTATTGAGATCAACAAGAGTCTTGATTCATTGCCGGACTTGTAGCTCCTCATTTTTATTACTTGTTTTCCAGAGCGGAATCCAAGCCCAGTTCAGCTTCTGTCGATGCTTGGAAAGATTACTAAACTCAGAGCAACAATTTTTACGTAGGAAATAGGGAGCTGCCTTATCCCAAGCTCTTAAATCTTGCCTTTGGGAAATTAAGCACAGTGGTATTAATGTATTCCCGACTCAGAAGCTCCTCCTGTCGACAAAGTTGAGTGGAATCATTCCCGTTCTTTCTCCTTCAGAAAGGGATGGAAGATTCAGACAGCATCAAACAGGGGGAGGGAACCACAGCCTCACAAGAGAAGTCTCAATAAGGATCCTATACTTTAAAATTATTTCCATTCCCTGGCAAGAACTATTGTGCTCTGGCTCCGGCTGACTGACTTTATTAAGTTGAGAGACTGCTGCCTTCCAGCCCGTCCCACAGTTACTGGTATGAGCAGCAATACAGGAACAGCACAGGAAAGACATGAGGCCGTAGATGGTTATTAAATCTAGAGTTCATATTAAAGTTGGAGCTCATAAATTACATACAAGCTCCCCAGATTACCACAGCTCGATTCTCAAAGCACAATATGAACCAAAGTGACATGACAACTCCCACTTTCCTGTAACTTGGAATCCAAATTATCCTGATTAAAGCATAAATAAAGACTATTAAGAGTGCCACTTGAATTCTTCTAATAGCAGTGTCTCACTAGGAATGCAGACTTTTAAAAATAGCTTTTTTTCCTTCATTACCTAAAAAAATCTAAACAGAAGTAAAATTCGGTCGTAAGAACACCAGCCAAAACTTGAGAGTGTTCTCAGTAAAACAAAACCTTCTTTGTATTCTTCTTTGTCCAGTGAAGTGATGACTATATGAGCAATTCCCATTGTTCTCACCCACTTGGCATCTTTTTCAGCAAAGCAGTGAGACGTGAGAGCAGCATGATGAGAGAAGTTCCTGGCAATACCTGTTGTATTTGTTACACATGAAACATTTGAACAATGTACCACAATCTTTTGTGGGCTCTCTCAAGTGCTGCACTGAGAATGAATATTGCACTCAGTGTCACGTCACTAAAAACTAACACTCTAAAGGTTACTTAGAGAGGACACCAACACTAAAAGTGGAAATATTTTCCATATTGATATTCAAGAACGTCAAAGATGCTGCAGACCCAACACAAGTACATGGTTCAAGGTGCATTCTGTGGTGTTTCATTCTGGTTTGCTGGTAACACATCTGACTGATAGTGTTGGATACTTTTCTAAATTTATGAACTTTTAAAGATTCTTGTTATTTTGTTTAAGTACTCTTCATTGAGCCTCTGGGATCTTTTTTTGCATGAGCTTTTAGCATTATGGATAGTGCTTTGCTTCATAAATATCTGCACGTGAACATAACCAGTACCTTAAAGCTGTTCTGTGTATTGATGAACAGATCATTCTTATGAAGTAATAATAGTGACCATTTTTTTAAATATCCATTAAGTAGGAGGTCTTTAAGATTCAAGACTGGTGTTGTATATTCTTAGTGATTGGTCAAAACTTTTAAACCAGTCTTGATACTTGTATGGGAGTCCTCTTGCTTGAGGCTACCCATGGATAACTTATTTCATATGTATATTTTAGACTCTAAAGCTGGAATATTCTGAATATCATATATGTATAAATAATGGTATAAAATAGTGGCTGCAACCATTTCTGTGTAAAGATAAGAGGTTTTCTCCTTACAGAAACTGCCAAAGTTCTTTTTAGGCATCTAAAGGCAGAAACTATTTATATTTAGAAAGACAGCCTAATGGAGTGAAGCTGCTGTTCATGTGTGCTTGTCTCCTGGGAATGATTTGCTATTTGGAAGCAGAAATGGTTATTGTAGGACAAGAGCTGCAAAGTACTGCATGCCACAACCTGCATTTTTATCAGCTGATCGGCTTATACATCCCACATTATATTTTTTTCCCTTTTCTCTCATAATAGAAGATTAAGTAGTTAAAACTTTTTTATGGGAGCAGCTGAAGCCATAAATTGTGCCTGATGAATAGACTAGTAATAGAGGGAATATATTAGAGAGGGAAAATTAACGCACCAAGGTCAAATGATTTGGATAAAGATACAAAGGAGAATCAGAATAGATAGAACATAAGGATTTCTTGATCTTGTTTCTTCACTTCGTCTGATAGATTAAGGATCTCTTTGTCTCATCTATTTGCTGCAAGAGGAGGCTGCTTTTGTGTGGTGGATCTGATTATGCTGGTTATTTTAGGAGCTGTGTTCAAAGCTGTTAACTGCCTATATTGGATGCAGTTCTCTAGAAACCATTTGGACAGGATAGTGTTTTATGCCAAACAGTCACTCAGCAAGTAAAGCGAGCGCTCACTGGATGTATGTGCACGATTATTCAAGCACTTGAGTAACACAGAGGCTTAAGAGTTGATTTGGAACCCAAATATACACCCTAAACATTGAATAACATGAATGTGTGACATGGTTGAAATCTCCCAACATGGCAAATAGTCAAGTATTACCCCAAGAACCGCGTTGTTATAATTTTGTGAGTCTTGGTCATTACCTAGCACGGACTGAGACTTTATGAGAAGAACAAAGTGCTGAATCAAACGAATCTTAAGTACCTTAATTTTATTACAATATTCATGTTGGGGTCTTTTTTTAATTACTGAATTCAGCCCAGTAATCAACCCTACAATAAAATATGTGGGCCTGCCATTTACAAAGTCAGCCAAAGAAAGAAATCAGTATCCTGTGCTTTACAACCAGAATTATTCATAACCAGAAGATTTTTGAAAAAGTTGTGTGAGGCATCAACTGAATACATATCTAATTGCATGTTAAAGCTAGTTAAACTGTCCACCAGGTGTCCGTAACCAGTCACTTTCTCCTCTCTTCCCATAAAGTTTTTTTGTCTTGCTGCTATTGCTATTATTTTAGATCCCAGATTCTCTTTGTTATTATTGTAGTAGCTAAAAATTAAGCTCTTAAAGAAGATACTTCCATCTGATATCCTTTCTGTAACATACTGTTTAAAAAACAGGTTTTAAAAAATAAAGTAGGAAAGCATGACTAATAGTTGAGAGGAGGGCAGCAGGAATATTTTTTTATTCTGCATGAATAGGAGATAAAATTTCATTAGGCACTTCGGGTTTTTAAAATACATTTCCTAGCTCTTTTAAAGCTTTCCATATATAATTTAAAATCTGTGGGAAACCTAAGATTTCCTGGTAGACACACATTTTCATTTGATGCATGCTAATTTTCCAATATTAATTTTGCATGTAGCTAATTATATTAGCAGTAGCCAAAAGTAGGGTTCAGCACTAGATATGTAAGATTTGTTAAGTTCTGATTGTATGTTGGAGGAACTTAAAACTGAATTTCTTTCTTCTCATTTCAGTTAATATTATATCAGACTCCAACTGAAAATTTCCCTTGATTTTTAGGCAAAACTTTTCCTTATCACCTGGAGGTCAGCAAATAGTGAAACTCTTTACCCAGGCTTCATTGATTCAACATGTGCTCCTAGTTGCTATTTAAACTCATTCCTGCTGTGCTGATGAATTAGCAAACCATAGGATTTATGGTGAGCCTAATTTTCTACTCTTAGGAATTTAATTTCCTGCCAATGAATATGTGCTAATACACCCACTGTTTTTTTCCAAAGATGGGGATAACAGTCAACTGCTCTTAGTGTGTTATTTAATGATCATGTTTTTCATCAGTCAGGAATTGTATCTATATCTTTAATACTTTCACAGTTTTTTCAGAAAATACCTGTCCAATGACAAATTCAACAAATAAGTATTGCTGGTACTCCTGAAGTCTTGGAATCTCGCTTGAGTGCATCCATCATGACAGTCTACAGCACATTCACCACTGAACAACATAAGAATAGACACATTTTTTCCTGTCACATTAACTGGCTTTAAAAAGTGAAATAAGTGCATTAAACTAAATTTTGCTAAAGCAGTTAAAGTGTCCTTAAGTGATTTTAAACATGTTTTGTATTTCTTTTTCTGCCTACAGAGTAATTATGTGGGTTTTATTGGAGTAAAAAATTAGATATTAAATGTTAATTCTTTTTAAATGCATTTACAAGTGGATGTGGAATATTCTCATTTGTGTGGCTTCTAATTCAAATTTATAACTGCAGGTGATTATGGGCCTCCCTTTCAAACCTGTATTTTTTCTTTCAACCCCACCCCGTTAAAGCTATTGATGAAACTTCCTTGTATCTGTACCCTGCAAAGCAAAAAGGCCTGGAAAAATTTGGCTAAACAGCAATGACATTAATGCTAATTTGTGATTCTTGCAATATTTAGTATGCAGAACAGCAGGTTTTGCCCAAAAGTTAAGGGTAAGCATGAGAGATTTAAACACCTACATAAGTCCTACAAATGCTAAAGGATGCTTGGCATGCTGGAAGTCGCCGTGTAACCATGATCCTCCTGGCAATGTTCTTTAACAGGTGCTGAACATCTGCACCTTTTAAAAGTTCTTTAGATGCTCAGAGACCGGTTTAAAATGAAGCTGCAAATCTCTCATTTTACACCTAGCTTACCCCAGGCTTGCAGGTACCCTGCTTAAGAGGAATATTAGAAAAGAGACCAGAGACATGAAAATCATGAAAAGTTGTCACAAATTAAGAGTCTTAAGTGTAAGTACCCTTATAGGATAAATGAAGGACTGAACACTGACACTTTAATCACCTGCTGGCATCTCCATGTTTGGATAGTTTTGGCTTTTTAATAAAGATTTTCAGGGAATTAGCCAGAGAAGTTGATAGTTAAAATATCTGAAGAAACAAGTTTTTGAAAAAATCAGCTAGCAAGGATCTTACACCCCAAAATGGTGCTAGTCTGGTTACGTTTCCATCAGCTCTGTGTTTGTTCTGTCTCGTAAATTTGGCTGTTGAATGCCCATTGTCACGAAACCAGGTTTTCTCACTCCAAATTCTTTCCTGAGGAGAACATTCAAGGAGAAGAATGAAAATTGTTAGAAAAAATTACGTCGCTCTTTAAAATTATACTTGTTTTTAATTAGCCCAGAGATGAAAAATGAAATTTGCTCTTTATTTTATCAGAATACATTCACCTGATCAATAGGAAATAGAATGCAGCAAAGTGCTATATTCAGTTCCCAAGGCCTGCTCATCAATATCTCTACTAGCAACATAATCTGAAAAGTAATTCCCTTATTGGCACATTTAGCACTCCCTATTTTATGCATCCCTCTGTCAAGGCTGATTGGAATCAAACCAGTCAAGCAGTCAAATTTACTAATTCTAACAAGCAGCATCCTCTGGTTACTCAGTTATCAGAAGAGTGCCCTCCCCGAGCCCAGCGCAAGGCGGATCAATGCAATTATCATCCCCTGACATATGGCGAGGAGCTATGAGTATTTCCACCTGAACTAAATTGAATGGGACACAAATCATTGACTTATGTCAAGGAAACCAGAGACAGGACCTGAAATACAGCAAATTTCAGAGGGAGCTGACAGGCAGGGAGTGAGGAAAACAGAACTGTGAGTTGTTGATACTGTTTTGAACAAAAATCACTCAACGCCTGTGCAGCTCAATATTTGCTCTGTCACCCAGTGCAAGTCATGTGCAGTGTGATGGGCTTACTCTGTGTCTTCCTGATTTATGCAAGTGTTTGCTTACTCATTTTCGTATTCCTTCCAGAGGGTAACAGCCCTTTTAACAAGTAGGTTTAGTAAAATGTATAACTGCTGCTGGCAATCTCTGTGGAAAAATAGCGAAGATTTCAAGAGTCAAAATGCTTTCCACACTCTTGCCAGCCTCAGAAACAAAGGAAACATTTTAAAAACATGGGAAATGCTGCTTTCACTTGACTTTTCTTTTTAATCCAAATATGGAATGTCATTTTATGAAAAAAAAACCACGAATGGTGATTTGATTTGAATGCTGGAAATTTTTTACAGCTCATTAAGTCCACATTTGTAGACGGAAAGGAAGTGTGCTTCAATGTGTTTAGATCAGCCTATTTGGTACATAAAGAGATAGTTGAACCATCTGACTTCAAGAGCTTTTGGTGCCTAAACCAAAAACTAATCTTCTTAAGCCTCCAGTGAAATTCATGGCGAGAGAGACAGATTTCTCCAGAGGGCAATTCAGAGTAAGAATTGGACTTAGGTGTTTTGCATTGGACTCCTCCAGAGAACATCCACCTTCTACTTTTAGGTATATCGTGTGTGACCAGCGTTCTAACAGGTACTTTAGTTCAGGGAAATGAAAAAGGTGTGGGATCTCTCATAGCTCAATGAGGACTTGCCATGGAACAAACATTTTCTTGCTAAATAGTGATGTCTTTTTAAAACACCATTTTTCTTGTCCTGAAGTGGTTCATGGATATAGGTAGTAGTATTAAAAAAATAAATGTAATTCTTCAAGTAGGTTGAGTGTAGGTAAGTGCAGTTTCCTGATGAGTGGTGGTTGTGCTTTTTATAATTAGTATATCTTAATGGTATTTCATTTTCACTATTCTTTTAAAAAATGTGAATTGAATAGACTATGAGCGTATAAAGGTTAAATATTCACAAGAAAGAAATGCAACAATGGTAGAGGTACATTTTTATGTTTCATTAAATGTGTTTATCACCTTGTTTTAGCATGTATTTGCAAGACTTTTACAAGACGCCTTGAGTGTTTTAGATTTGTTCAGGTACACAGTTGCTAAATTTCATATATTGTGTTATTTAGTTTTTGTTAGACTTCATGTCAATAGGTACTTTAATATAACCATGCAAATAATTTAGTCTGACCAATATGATTTTAATGTAAAGTATCGGCTGTTTTGAGATAGACGCTGAAATAGGGGAGTTTGGGGTATGTAGAGCAAGCAGTGAAAGACATTCCAGCCTGATAGAAGGTTCAAATAAGTTTTATCCAGGTTTTGGAGAGTTGGAATCAACACATTGGGAAAGATAGAAACTCTGAGTAAAGATCAGAGGTTAATTTCTTAACTTTTAGCCTAGCGGGACTCCCCGACTGCTTTCTGCCAGTCCAGTTTTTCAGGAAAAATGAAAAAAACCAAAACCCCAAAGAAGCAGCTGCCTGAGGATTCACTTTAGCACTTTTTTAGTGTTCTGCCTTTTGCTTCCCTTGTGGCTGTCAAAGGCACCTTATTCTTTCAATTACCACAGGCCTGGGCACTCTCTTTCCATAGACCATTTCCTTCTAAACGCCTTTTGGCTTTTACTCAAGTCTCCATCCATCACGACCTCTTTCTGAAAAGCTTTAAAGAGAGCAGCTTTGTAAAAAAGTCTGGAGAAACAAGACAGCTTTCAGGCCTTTCATATGCTGACTGACCAAGCAAAGAGTGGAGAAAGATGAAAATATACTAAAAGAAAAAAAAAAGAAAAAAAGGAAAATGGTGTCCCAGCCATAGCAGGAGGGGTGGAACTAGATGATCATTAAGGTCCGTTCCAGTCTCAACCATTCTGGGGCTCTATGAAGGGGACTTATCGGACTACAATGAGTTTATATGCAGTAGAAAATGACAAATACTCAACAGCCATTCTAACCAGTCTGTCCTTCAGCTGACAGGAAAAAAAAAAAGGCTCAGGAGCACTTCTTGCTTCCATTTTTTGATGTGTTTCAAAGGCCATTGTGGCCTAGGAGAGAAAACAACCTCAAAGCCTTCCAACTCTAAGTCAAGCTCTGTCTAGCCAAAGTGGTACACTCTGCCCTTGATCCTGTTAAAGCTTAAAAATACTGTTATTCAGAATATTTCCATGATTTGTAAATCTGTATGAACACACACACACAAAATAAAATTAGATCAAGGTTATAACATTTCTCACTGTCTAAATTAGAGCCTTTTTTGGGTTTAAGGTGCTATACATAGTTTTCCCAGTAAGAAGAAGGGTTAAAATGAGTTTGGGTATTGATGTGTTGCACAGGAGTCACTGGAGCACAATTAAGGTTCAGCCAACTAATCTTTGAAGAGCAGATTCTTCTTGCCTTCTTATATATAAGAAGTTGTTACCTAAACGTGACTGTATGATTAATTTATTTAAAGACTTATATCACCATTAAGTGGCTTCTAAAGTAACAAGGCAACTAAAATATCAAGTCACATCATATTCATATTCAACATTCATTTTTTGTATCAGATAATTATTAATAAGAGACTTCATGTTCAAATACAAATGCTTCCAAAATTGACTTTAATACAGTTTATATGACATTAAGTGTTGGAAGGACATAAAATGTATTCACGTCAAATCCAAACACGAATTAGAAGTGGCTGATACTCTGATTTATAAGGAACTGAATTTCTGTGTACTTTTGCAGTATGAGAATCCCACAGTAGATATTCCGTCTAATGACTTCTGTTCTACATCATTTCTACTCTCTTCCCAAAAGGAAAACATGGAGGGGTTGTGGAAAGAGTCTCTTTTAAACGGAGCAAAGAAGGAAAGAGAAGTGTGCAAACTTGTTACTTTAATACACAATTTGTCTTCCTTTATTTTGGTGTTGATCATTATGGATGGAGATGTCTTGACATCTGGTACAAAGTTTTGCACTGAAATACCAGCCAAACTATGATTCCTGCATTAAAGAAATTCAAGTCTGCTTATATTTACGGGCAGTTTGGGGACTTTTTCAGTTCAGTGGAGGAGTTTGTCAGTGCCATGCAGAACATGTAAACCTAGTTAATAAATCGCTTGTGATTGTATATCACAGAATCACAGAATATTATGAGTTGGAAGGGACCCACAAGGATCATCTAGTCCAACTCACCATCTAACACCCGTACAGAGACCGAGAGCACATCGCAGAGCGTAACACCAACCTAGATCCCTCACAGTCTAGCAGGCCACTTCGAGCCGGAAGGGGCCCAGGGTCATCCAGCCCTACACCCCCCAGCTAGACCATGTCACTAAGCTCTTATAGAAAGGTTAATGCACCTTAAAGCTCATGGTAACCACACAGCAAAACAAGGGAGGTTAAATTCTGCCCTTATTTTTATTTTGTAGACTCCCCAAAGCCACTCATGTCTTAAGTAGCAGAAAGTTGCTAAGACTTTAAGTATCTGACTCGAGTTTTGTAGAGGTATTGTAAGGACAGGTAGAGAAAAAAACAATTGGTCTGGGGAGCATTCAGATAAAACCAAGTCTTATCACTTCTCTTGTACAGAGAAAAACAACAATTGCGAGGTTTCTCTTCCCTCAAGGATCTTGCCTCCTCACTCTAGTCCTGCCCTCAGCTGCTGTTCTGCTGTCCATTTATTCTCTCCAGCATCACTTAAAAATAGGTGAACGTGGGCCAGGAAGCAGCATGTGCTGAGAACAGGCAGCTTTGCTAGAAACTGAAGCTGAAAGAGCCAGGAAAGGGAGTTCAGGAACTCCGAGAGCTGGAGTGCTCTTGCTGCCTTCCCTTCCACTCGCACACATCTCACACTGATGGGAATAGAAAGCAGATTAATGCACAGATCCTCTCCTAGTTATTTTTCCTTTTAAGAGACTGGTTCACCACAGGCAAAATATCCTTTTTTTCGTCCCCTAGTATTTTTATCCTTAGTCTTATTTATTTTTGCAGAATACTGACTTGTCACTTATATGAGAAGCATTTATTTTTCCCATAAAAATCACCCTTTCCAACATGCTTAATCTCTGTTACTTTATTAAGCAGGCTATTTTTAAAGAATTAAATTAAAAAATAAAGCCAAGAATTATTTCCCGACCCATACTTAAGCAAGGAGCTACAGCAGGATTAAGCAAATCCATGGATACTACAAAGCAAGTCCTGCAGCTATGAAACCACATGTGGTATCCTATCATTTCACCCTTGTGGAACAGCCTGAGTCTGCCCCCAAACTGGGAATTGTGAGCCAGGTTGTACTGATTTAGTGCCTGCCAAGCCACTAAGGGCTGCATTATCTTAATCAACAAAAGTAGCTGTAATCCTGATTTTTGAAAGCACTTAGAATGTTTGCTCCAATAGATATAAAGATATGTAATAGTAACTATGTTGTAAAGTGCATAGATTGGATATAATTAAATCTAACACAGATGCTTTATTCCCTATATTGTTCTCTAAATAAAGCTAAAGTGTGCAAGGCAGTCGTCTAAGTGAAGATAGGAGAACAGCAATAAAACAGGATAGGAGAAATAAAACCAGGAAACAGGTAGTAAATACGAGTTACTATTTAAAAGGCTCATGCAATTACTAAGGGGAAGAAAAAAATAGAATAGGGATATCAATAGTGAATAAACTAAAAAGGAAGGTTTTCAAAATAAATTGTGCTCGGTTTAAAAATAGCTTTGTAGAAGCAGTGTAAGGAATAATAGTTATTCCAGGATTTGAAATCCAGCTCTCTCCAGTCCTGGTGAAATGGAAAGGTTGTCACCTATAACTGGGGAGGATAAGAAGAAATATTTACTAAAAATAATAGATGTAATCCTCTAGCCTAGGTGACATAGAAGAACTAACTGTTTCCCTGAACCAAAGTTAACATCAGCATTGACAGGAAACCAAGGGTTGCACTAAAGATTGAGGTTATAAAATTACCCTATTTCTGAATAAGTTAAAAGTCATTACATGGGATTTGTATATCAACTGGAGTGATATTGATTCCAAGTAAAATAAAGGAACAATTGAGTGTGGACTTTAAACACAGCTAATTATTACAATGCTGATTCTTGTCTGGTTTTGTGAAATTTGTCTTTTCAAACTTTGTGTATTGCTCAGTTCTGACAGACTTGCAGTCCTGGTCAGAACCATAATGGTGATAGACATCACTATTATGATGTCCGGCTTTCTCCAGCTACTTTGTGATTGCAGTCTCTTATTATATGGAATAAAAGGGTATTTTGCAGATTAATTTTAAAAGTTGCTCTCTTATAGAAAATAAATTTAAGTTGTTGATGGGTAGAAAATGAAGTACTGGGTTGTTACAGAGTAATTATAGTTTGCTGGAGAGACATCTAGAGAAGATGTGGAGTCATAAGTGCAGAGTTTGTAAATGATACAGTATTTTTGTGGTCAGAAATGGGACACTAACACAGAGCAAGGGCTGGGTTCAGCTGGTGACCTGATTGAAGAGACTGCTCAACACCAGCCATGCAAGTGCAGCATATTCACTGTGTCAACCAATCCTTCCTCAGGGCAGAAACTACAACTCCATTAATCTTCCTCCTTTTTTTTCCAGTACATGTGCTCTTAAGAATGACCTGGAGCACTTAATTAAATGGTCACAAATGAATACTGATATCCATAATGATATACATTTCAAAACGAAGGCCACACACTGTGCTTACAAAGTTGCAGTTCTTGTGTAGAAATACACTAAGTTAAAAAGAGGTTTAATGTTCATTATGAGTAGATATACTTTTGAAATTCACTTCAGTGTTAACTGGAGAAATATACCCCAAAAATGAGTAATCTAAAACAATAAAAAGGAGAAAGAAATTTTAGGTAATTAAGTATTTTACTGTCCTCCCTGGCTGTGCTAAAAGTACTACAGTTCCAAAAGACTATTAAAATAAACAAGTGAGAATAAAGGAAACCCCCCAAATATATCCAGAATTTGTAGCATCAAGTCTTATATTGCAAAATGCAGCCTTCTCCAAAAGGAATTTGAGAGACTTTCTCTCTCTTTGGAAGTGCTTGTGCATGGATCCGTTTGGATAGTGTGAGGCATGATGTTCCTTCTATCCAAAGACTGTCACTGAGGTTGGAGACATTCCCTGCCTAATTAGGACAGGATTTCCTTGCAGTCTGACAGACGATGCGAAGATGCAACTTCATATCATTCCAAATGTTTGATGTGAGTTGGAACAGCTTCCTAAGATGTGCAGATGTGACTTAATTCAGCTTTTCAGAAGAAATCTTCCACCTGTGTGTACTGAGGAATCATCCTGAATCTTTCAGGTGGTCTCTGCAGCTTCCTAAGGCTTTTCATAACTCATTTATTGTTGCTTGAAATACTCTCAATAGCAGTTTCACAAAAGTATAACATTCATTTTGTCACTTGACCAATCAGAAATTAATATTTTTTCACTTTCCGTAGGAATATTTCTTTAGCATGACTTGCTAGATTGTTTTATCCTTTCTGAAACATCATGTTTTTCCCAAATGAAGATAAGACAGTAGCTTGTGAGTGCTATAGGGAGGTAGTGGAATTACTGCTCAGTGTGACTGACTCACTGGAGCCTCCTGCTCAGGGTGGAAAAAATTTTCATTCAGCCTTTTCTTTGATACAATAAACATCTAAAGCTCTTTAATCTCTTGTTTTCCAATTTTGGTATTATTCTTTTCTTCAGCGTGTGGTGGAGTTCACCACACCTGGATCAACAAATTTCCTGGCATCAGTGGGGTTTTGAATATCAGTGGTCTGCTAGAGTTTCTTTTTTCCTCCTCCCTGTTCTGCCACTGTTTTTTTCTAAGAATTCAGATTTTTTGAGTCATTGAAGTTGTTGTTAGAGAGAAATCGAAAGATATAGAAGAATAAGTGATGTACAGGGGGGTGACCTCAAAAATATAAGCACGTCTGCGTGTTCCAGGGGCCCAGTCTGCAGAACTTGTCTGGAAGTGATCTGCAGTCAGTGAGTGTGTTCTCCAGAGAATAACCCAGCCTACATATTTTAAGAAGGAATTAATTATCTTCTGGTAATTGATGGTGCAATAAATTGATATTTTAGAATTAGACTCCACTCCTTACTTTCTGGTGTCTAAAATTAGATGAATTAGATGCCACTTAATGTAATATAAAAGTATAATACTGTGTTTTTTTCTATTTGAAATATTGCTATCTTAACATTTGGCTGCAGATAAATGACACACACCTTTTTGCTTTTTATTTAGACTCTCTGATTTGCTTTTCGGGAATTGCAGAGTTACCATAGCTGGGTCATTATCTTAGGAAGTGCCACATAATTTGGGCCACACACAGGACATAACCATTACAGCAGCTCTGTAGTTATTAAATGGGAAAATGAAAATGGCTTCGTTGAGCAGCATCATTACTCATAAATGCTTTCTTTGTATTATCCACTGTATTTTTCTCTTAGAATGAATAACAGTTAAGATCAAAACAATTATGCCAAATGTTGAAAGTAATTGTATCATATCTATACTCAGACATAAGATTTATAATAGATAATAAGGACATGATCAAAATACAATTACACATGCAATTTGTTTTGATGTACATGGTTTTGTGTGATAAAAATGCTTTAACTCAAGCCTCATTTTTTGTTGGTTTTGTTTGGTTGGGTGTTTTTAATGCCCACTTCTGTAAGGAGAAGCTGCTTAACAAAATGGCATTTATGAATTGCAGTTCACATTTCAGTGGGAAATATTTCATCCCCATCAAAAGTGAAGCATGATGTGTCTGCTGCTATAATTTGGAAGATCTAACCCTCAGCTTTGGCTAATACTTTTCCTTCTTTGGGCGTTTTATAAGATATTCATACTGTGAAATCAATCCATCATTAACAGGAAATTCCCCTGCCAGAACTGTGGTCTTGTGGTACTGGATGAGAAATTGTAGCAAAGCGAGAGTCTGAGACATGAAGGGTTAGGATTTAGTGCTTGGAGATTTGTCTCTTGTCTTGTCATTAGATATGGAACAATGTGACAATGAACACTTAAGAATGCCCTGATTCCAAAGGCATTCTTGGAAACTGAGATAAAATTACGGGGCATATGCAGCATTCACCCTTTTGATGTGTTGTTGCAACTTTGGTTTGGAATTCTTTGGCATGGATTTCCAAGTGGCATTAGGGAGAGGGTCACAGAACTTTAAAGTTCAGATCTTGTGCTCTGCATGATCCGATTCATCTCTAGAAACAAACATCTTAGAAAGAAAAGATGTCTAATATTCTTAAGACTAAGTTTCTCCTCTGATGCATAAAGCTGTGCATGTTTGGGGATAGAGGAGAGGAAAGGTTACCCACTAAATGATGTCAATGCTGTTTCTATTTCTATTATGTGCAACTAGATTTCTCATTAAAAGTGGAGAATTTTCTAGTATTTTAGTTTAAAATATTTTAAATATATTATGTATTTATGTAATCTGATATAAGGATGCATATAAAAATCCTTGTTACAGAAGGGATTAATTTGTCTTTTATTGTCATATTTGCATCCTGAAAGTGGTGTCGTGTCTGTGAGCAGTTGGAGTGTGATGTCAGACTTCTGTCCAAGAAATAACACCATCACCACATTGCTACACTTCCCTAAACGTGATGATTTTGCTGTACCTACCTCATACTGTTTCTTTACCTTTATTCTGAATTTTTATACTAACCATCCACTGCCTCATTTTCACTGGGATATCACAAACAATGGATAAACTGGGAGCATGTAACTCTACCTGCTTGTTTTCGTGCTCAGCAGAGGTAAGGGTTGAGTATGCACTTGAGCTTTTCCATTTCTTTTCAGCACTCTCCTGCTCTCAGAGTTAAATAGCTGTACTCCAACTCAAAGCATGAACTTCCTGTTAAAAAAGTAAAAGTAGCTGCTGGGAAGGAAGAACTAACATAGTGGATGTCAGAGTTCCCTTGACGGTGCTAAACTTTAATGGAGGATGAGTGGCCTCTATTTTTCCATGCTGAGATTCCTACCTATTTTGTCTGCTCAGACTGACAGGTCTGAAAATGAATGATTTTTCCTCAGTCATGATGGATACCATTTCTAGACATATTGTAGCATAATGGACAAATAACTTCTCCTAAAGACTTGTCATATAATTTGAAGGAAAAAAAAATTGTACCCAAGACAGACATTTCTATCTATATCCTCTGGGAATAATGAGACCTTAGAGCAGAGTCTAAGGCTAAGAGTTGGTTCAAAATACGATGATGTGATGTGCCCTTATCTTCTTTTACAGATAAGAGAGGCAGGCTGTTTCTTGCACAGAAAATCAAAGAGGGGGCTGTAAAAATCATAGGAAATAAAACCCAACGACTGAAATATCTCCTTTCCTTTGAAAAATATTTCT
>WEKX01000078.1:219064-298532 GCA_013390025.1 Pitta sordida | reverse complement strand
CTGCCCGCCCTGCCCGGCCCCCGGCACGACCGGGGGGGGGCTGCCCGGCCTGCTCGGCGGACCCCAGACAAAGGAAGGAAGGAAAGAAGGAAGGAAGGAAGCAGAGACGAACCGGGACGAGGAGCCGACGGATCCGGCTCCCCCCGGGCGAGCGCAGCCGCCGCGTCCGTGTTCGCTCAGCCGCGGCCAACTCCGGCGGCGGCGAGCGGAGANCGCGGGGAGCGAGCGTTCCCGGAGAGATTCCCGAGAGATTCCTCCTGTGGTTCCCCCTGTGATTCCCCCTGTGGTTCCCCCTGTGGTTCCCCCTGTGGTTCCCCGTGTGGTTCCCCGTGTGTCGGGGGGAGCGCTCCGCTCCAGAGAGCCGGGCTGCCCGAAAGGCCGGGAGGCGGCGTTGGGAGGGAGCTCGGAGAGGCTCTGCTCGTGGTGTTGCCCTGGCTGTTATTTAGGGAAACAACAGCGAACTTAAGCAGTCAGACTCTGAGCGAGCAGGGACGTCACCCCTCGCACTAATGAATTTTCAGCAGCTGGTTATGTACAACTTGCCAGCGCCCTCNGAGGTTGCTCTCCTTGGGCGGCAGCGGCACGGACGGCATGGCGCGGGCGGCCCCGGGACAGGCACGGCTGGCGGGGGTGGGGGCGGCCGTCGGTACGAGCGGCGGGAGGAGAGGGGATGCAGAGAGGGGAAACCCCCAAACTTGGCGGGGCGGCGGCGGCTCCTGCCCGACTGGCGGCGGCTCTTTAACTCATCGCCCNATTTTCAGCAGCTGGTTGTGTACAACTTGCCAGCGCCCTCCTGCACGCGTGGAACAGCGGATTCATCGCTTGGCTCTTTCGAGAGTATGTCTTTGCTGCTTCTTGTTCTCTGAGATCGTTCTTAAAAAACAGAGAAACCAAGAAGAGAAAACCAAAACAAAAAATCCGAAACAGACAAAAAACCCCGCAAAAGCCACCAGCAGCCAGGAGCACCAAAAGCACATGGCCTGGGGCATTACTTAGGAAAAAGATTTGCTTGAACTGTCAAAGTTGCAACCAATTAGAAAGACGATCTTACAGGGGAAAAATAAATCCTAGGCGTCTTCAATTAAAATATCTGTTCGTATAGTTACCCTTTAAAATATTAATTATATTTTGGTATTTATTTTAAAAAGTAATTTAGTTGTGTAGTAATATGGTTATCCACCTACAGTCACAGATGATGGACCTGGTGGGTACTTGCAGTTAGGTAAGTGTGCAGGAAACAGTGTACGTATCACAAGAGCCAGCTAGGAAAGCTGTGTCCTTAATATATCTTATTTGGTTCACATTAAGTAGATGACTGTGACTGAGGATCCCAAGCAGCATGTCCTTGACTTGACACAAGCCCTGCTGAAGCTGGTGACGCAATAGCTGCGTCCCTTTCAGGCTAAAGGAGGGAACAAGAAAGTAGACAATTTCTTGGAAGTGAGCAACCTGGATGTCAGCCTAAGTTAAGAACTACTAATTAGAAAATAAAAAAGTGATATGTTTAGGAAACCTCCTGAGATGAAAATACCAAAGGTAAGGAGAATATAAGGCGTATGCTTTCCTGCAGTTCTTAGCTGAGCATCAGCTTATGGACACTGGTTTTTGTGGATAATGGTTGGTTTTTGTGGTGTTTTGTTAATCTGTCTGATATGTGGTCTGTAATAAGGAATATCTTTATTTCTCATTTTTTTGTTCTGGCATGCTTCTAGTGATGTCAGTCACCTGGGTCACTGATAGCAGTATGTGTATTTTCCACATGGAATGCCCAAGTCACTCATCTTTCTGATGTATGGTGTAGTAGTGTATTGGGTCTGATTTTTACAAATCAGGAGTGTTGTTGACAGGGATGGCCAACTTGGCCTTGCCCTACAACATCATTTTTAGAACCTATTTGTACCATGGCGTGTCTTCAGTATTTTTTATAACCAGCTGAAGTCTTGACTTTATGAACTCTAGTTCCTGTCTTAGCAAAAGGCATGTTTATGCCTCTGGTTGGGTTGAGTGATGCATCGCTGAGATGAGTCAGGCAAATATTGTACTGGGTGAACCTTTGGCCTGAAGCAGTAAGGCTGTTCTTGACAGGTCTCTGTTTCCTGCTAGTCCAAACACTGGAAAGAATGCTGTCTGAAAACAGGCAAATTGCAAATGAGAGGCAGGGGTCCAATTTGCATTTAGATGTGTCTGTATTAGAAGTCTGTGTTAAAAGCATCAAGAAAAAGAAAGCAGGGAGGCAATAAAAGAAATGTTTCTAGACTAGACAAGAGGGAATAAACAAGAAATGGGCTTTGTGGGGAGGCAGAGCTCCAGCTGAAAGTGAGTCTTGGGAGCGTAATTAAGACAACTTCTTGTCATTTAATCCCACTGTGCTGGGCAAAACAAGGCTCTTTCTACGGCCTTTGTAAGAACTAAATTGGCCTGTATTCAAGATGTGTATGATTCTGTCACCAGCTTTTCCTTCATACAGAAAGAATTCAGAAGCCTGTTTGGGCTGAAAGAGTGGGCAATAGTAAAGTGATCTATATATATATAGTAACAAACTTGTGATTGTAGCTCACTTCACTCCTTGACCTGTAGAAGGTGTGGCACAGTACTTGCACTTGAGTAAGGTCTGTTAGAGCCCATTTAGTGGAAAAGGGCCTCTGTGTGGGCGTAGACCTGCCTTCAAGCCAAGCATGTGGGAAGGCCTGGAGCCTGTTCTGATGAGCCATTTCTTTGCCCTCAGTTTTTAAAGAAATTGGCAGGTTAGGATTGGCAGTTTTTTAAGCATAGGACCATGTCTGTCCTGAAGCCCTGAAGCCCACTGGTCTTTCTACTGCACTCTTCCCTTCTCCCTTCGATGTCCCTGCAGGCTGCCGTGGTTGCTGAGGAAGGCGGTGACACCCTGGCCCAAGCAGCCCCTGCTCTATAACCCCTGGTCCTCACCAGCTCCATCAGCAGCTGCTGCTTCATCCATGCAGGTTTTAAGGCATCAAAATCTCTTCTCTCAGGCTGCCAGCGCCAGAACAAGAGGACATTACCTTAAACTATGCCAGGGGAGGTTTAGACTGGATGTTAGGAAGAGGTTTTTCACAGAGAGAGTGATCCCTCAGTGGAATGGTCTGCCAAGGGAGGTGGTGGAGTCGCCATCCCTGGAGGTGTTTGAGAAAAGATTGGATGAGGAACTCATTGGCGTGGTCTAGACAATGGGATGATAGGATAGGGAGTTAGGTTATTTAAAAAATTAAAAAAAAAATAAAATGAATGGTGATGACATGACCCTGAGATTAGCTTAGATATATAAAATATGGTGTTCATGGCACCAGCGTTGTGAGTTCAATCCCTGAATGGGCATTTACTTAGAGGTTGGACTCAATGATCCTTGTGTGTCCCTTCCAACTCAGAATATTCTGTGATTTTTGTGAAAACAAACCGCGAGAGGTATGGAAGCACAGACAGCAATAGGATTTTCTATGCTTTGTCGTCAGTTCCCACATTACAGTCTAAAAGTGTAGAGTAAACTTAGGGAAAGGATGTATCTTACGTGTCCAGCTCTTGTCTCAGCTGTGTAGCCCGTGCAGGATCTGCTCCCTGGTGGGAGGTGGGGCGGGAGTGGAAGTTTTTTACAGTCTATTTTCACAGGTAAGCTAAAGAATTCACCCACAAGGCATAATAAAGCTGAACCATGATCACATTTAACCGAAGGATTTAATGCAAGGACCATTACTGGCTGGAGTAGAAACTGATTTGATTTTCCTTGGCCTACCCTCGTCTTTTGAAACCAATTTTAAAGCATTTTGGTCTACTTGCAGTTTTATGTTCTTATTAGGTTCTTGGAGTAGCTGGGAAAAAAGCTCTCTTTGGGTGATTACAGGTATAACCCCCCCCGATGCTACTTAAGCATTTTTAACATTTTAATTAAGAAGGTAGCTGTATAATCTGTTTGTTTATTAAAATGTGCATGTTTTAAAACATACATCATGAGGAAGCTGCAGCCTGGTAGTACAGTGATAATAAAATGGTTAAGTTCATTAATATTTTGTGACTGGTCTTTGTTTTTTAATTAGTTTTAAATAGAATAGTGAGCTTTGTCATAAAGTGGAGATTAATGTTACTTTATTCAGACTTCTATGAAATTAATCTTTTAATAACCAGATTTGAAATTATGTTTATTTTCAGGCCATGTTTGGGGCAAATACCTGGAGCGACGTGTCTCTAACAGAATAGTTCTAGAATAACAGTACAGTGGTGAGTGTCCCCACCTGGCGTGTGGGAGACCCGGGTTCGATTCCCGCCAGGGACACAGTGTTAAGAGTTGGACTCGATGATCCTTGTGGGTCCCTTCCAACTCAGAATATTCTGTGATTCTAATAGTTTAGAAGCTGGAAAGAGAAGTGAGCATTCCCGTTTGTCCTGGCTCTTGCCTTTCCTCCCGAGGCGTTGCAGAAGTCAGGCTGCATTCCTGCGCAGCTCTGAGGACGCTACTGAAAAGGAAGAACTATCTTTAAGGTCACACTTCCCTCCCCCTTTTTTTTTTTCTTTTTCCTTTTCCCGGGACTCGCGTTTCACACAGCGAGCCCGAAGCTGCCTTTCGGGAGCCCTGCTGTCCTGAAGGCATGCTGGGACTGCGAGTATCCCGCCTCTGCTCCTCCCTCCGCCCTGGATCCGGGCGGGCGGTGAGTGGCGAAGTGCCGGGGCCGCCTCCCTCCGGCCTCGTCCCGCTGTGTCCCCTGCGGGGCCGGGCTGCCGGGGGGGTTCCCGCCGGGATCCCGCGGGGTGTGCTCGGGCTGGAAGGCGGAGGAGTGGGGCAGGAGGCCTCGGGCTGGCCCGGGGGTACTCCGGGGTCGCTGGGACACATCCTCCTGCATGATCCTGTGTGCCCGGCGCCCGCTGCATGGCCTTGGCAGCGTCTTGGATTGTGGCAAATGCTTTTTGTGACCTTTTAGAAGTGTTTGCGATGTCGGGAACTCCTTCCCGCCTCGAATTTTTGTGGGTTTTTAGCTATTATTTAATGGGATAATTGCATTTGTCATTTTAGCTTACGGATTTCGATTTGTGATGTGCAAGAGGTAATTTTGTCATGTGGTAAAATTATTAAGATCTGTTTTGGAGAGCATCTCATGGGTCATCTACTGCTTGTGGCTCTGTAAGAGCTTTGTGTGTGCTTATCTCTTATTTGTGTATGTTTATTTCTGCACAAATGTAATGTGGCAACGTCTCCCTGGGAAGGAGACACCTTTTTTATTTAGCGTAGCAAAATTGTTTTTAAATTTCTGACTTCCCTGAGGGTCTGTGTCATGCCATTACTCTCTCTCTTTTTTTTTTTTTTTTGGCATTTAAGATGAAGAATTTTATTTCTGAGAGCTCAGGCAAAGCAGTACTACAAATCTGTTATTATCTGAGTACATTGCTTCTTGTCTATGCCAATAAAAAATAGATAGTTATAATATGTTGAATGAATTAATGAAAGTAAAATATAACTAATGTTTAAAACTGAGTTAATTGTGGTTAGCACTTGACCAAACAAGACTGGGCCATGCTGATCTGGAGCAATTCCAGCATCATCAGCAGAATTAGGGCTTTTGGAACTGAGTCCACTCATGCAACACAGCAACTAAATCCAGGATCATAAGTGATGGGCCTGATTTGTGTCGTTGCTGTCTTCCTGGTAAAGGAATAGGATCCTTCTGCTACAGCTGGGTTCTGTCACTGAAGCAATCCATGAGGAGTATCATTGGTGTTCTGTTCATTAAAGCAGCCCTGAAATTGCTGCTGTGGATTCAATAGCACCCTCTGACTGGGGAACCTGGGAAAGGTGCAGAAGTAAAATAAAGGCCCTTCCCTCCTTCTCCAGGTAGTAAAACAGGTATCCAGGCAAGCAAGATGCAGTATTTCTGGTTTTACTGCATATTGGTCTTTCTTCATTGTGGACAAATGGATGAAAGTCAGTAGGTGAGAAACAGGGTGAGTTGCGTAGAGTATTATTAACCAAAAGCACAGAAGATCTTGTCACTGCTGAGTACAAAAGAATTGTGTCAGGAAACAGAAATATATGTTTCAAGGGGATCCTACTGCAAAAAGGTTCATGCTCTTATTTTTTCTGAATCCACTTTTTTTTTTTTAATCAGCAGGCATGTGGGATTGTGGCACTGGCAGTTATTTGGGAGTGCCTCTTTGTTAAATCTTTTCTATGTGGGTAGTCCTAGAATAAGAATGATTTTAATTTAGTCTTTCTGGTAGACCCTTGTGCTCCAATATAAATATTTAGAGCACAATGGTAATTTATGACATAGTTTGCAATGTTGATGATACGAAGTGAAGAGGAGCTCTTTCCTAGGGCAGCAGTGATGGTAAGGGGAGCCTGTGCCCTGAAAAACTGCAGGCCGAGTGTTTCAGAAAAAACAGGAGTGGTGAGTGTCCCTGCCTCTCATGTGGGAGACCGGGGGGTTCGATTCCTGCCAGGGAGGCAGTGGTGCTGTGTAAGAGTTGGACTCGATGGTCCCTGTGAGTCCCTTCCAACTCAGAATATTCTGTGATTCTGTGTGATTTCAGAATACCTGCTTCTCACTCAGTTTTTGCATGGAAAATGTTATGTCATTTACATGTAAATATATCATAGTAAGGGGATAAAGCATAAAGGACTGTTCCTGTGTCTTACCTTCTGTATATATGGATGAGTGATTTCTTGCACGTGTATAACAGTCCTGTTGACTAGTCTGTTGCTTGGTCAGCTACTAATGCCTTCCTGTTACAGTAGTGAATATACCTTGTCACGTAATTCTGGACATTTCACACCTTCTCTCTACTGAATTCTTTTCCTCTAGCATGGATTTGCCTTCACAGCAACACTTTTCTTTTGCCAGTAAGGCATGAAATGATTGTGTTTTTCCGATGAGACATGGCAAAATCAAGCTCTTGTCCATAAAGGCCATCTACAGGAGCTTTTCCATTGTGTAATTAAACCACTTGTGAAGGTGAGGGCAGAGTCCTTTTCTAACCCTCAGTCAGTACAACTGAGTTGATAAGTTTGTGGTTTAAACCAGGACTAAAACAGGTATAGTTTTATCCATGACAGTTGCTTTTGTGTTGATATAATAAAAACCTAGGATTTAGGCTTGACACAGCTCTTTGTTTATTGTTGTGGGTGTATATTTTTAATATATTTGTTATTACTAATATAGTATTACTATAATAGGTATACATAATATATTATTATAATATATTAATAATAATTATACTTTTAATACTTTTTCTAAGTACGTACTAACACTGGTCTGTCTACTTTCTACTTTTAATTTCAGGTAGTGGAAAAATAAGAAACAAAATGAAACCTTTCCAAAGGGTCTGTCTTTTCAAGAACCTGCTTGCCAATTGCTACTGTCACGGTCAACTTCCCAGCTGTCTTCTCTCTCCCATTGCAAAGAAGATAGGCTGTGTGGTGGGACTGCACAACTGTGGATTTTGGAGACCAAAATCTTTATTGGACACAGCTAGGTTCACTCTGTCTTTCAACAGTTGTCATAGGAAAAACCATCAGGATTCTCAAGCATTGTGGAAACATGAAGCTGTGCAGAAGTATCTGGAGACTCTAAACAAGGAATATCAGCAGGTTACTCATCTGTTGAATGCAGACTCATTAAATGACTTTGAGCAAAGAACCCTGAGGAAAAGATGTGCCAATCTGTCCCCCATTGCAGCTGCGTTTCAAGAAATCAAAGAGGCTGAAAGAGAAGTTCAGGAGTTAGAAGCTATGTGCAGAGGTAAGGAGAACACATCCTTGCCTGTTTCATAACATTAGCTGTGCTTGTGATAAACTTCATTGCCCAGCCTTTGAGGAAAGCTTGTGAATATGTTTACAGAATCACAGAATATTCTGAGTTGGAAGGGACCCACAGGGATCATCGAGCCCAACTCTTAAACAGCACCACTGCCTCCCTGGCGGGGAATCGAATCCCGCTCTCCAGCCCTGGAATGCTCTCTGGTCCTCCTTGCTCTTGGGAGCTTGCATGCTGCTAGAGTTTTCTGCATCCAGCCACATCCTTCCATTTTTCATCTCACTTTAGTCTGAGGTCTTAATACAGTCAATTTAGGGCAGCAGGGATCATCTGGAGCCTCAGGGCTATTAATCTAACAGAAATGGCTGGGAAGTGTTTGTTTTAAAGTTACTTTTTGGTAGAACCAAGAGCAGTTTAAACTGAAGAAAAAAAATCAGCGAGCCTAAAACATTTGATAGATGCAGACCTTACCTGTGTTATTTAGAATGGGATTGGCCAGTTCATGGATATTTATTGAGCAAATTACATGAACTTTCATTAGACCCGGAATTGTCAGCTTCCAATTTAAATGGCAAAAGCTAATATTTCTTTGAATAGATCTGAGGAGTCCTTTAAGGAATAAATCTCTGATGGTTGTTTAAGAAGCTGTTTCTTTTCAATACTGTGCTACAGAAGAAGTTGGGGTAAAAAAAGAAGTAAAAGTTGCCGCTGGTTTTTAGACCATTTGGGAATAAGAAAGTACACATGAAATACAAGAATTTACAAAATAAATAATAATGAACTGTTTGGGGGAAAACCCACAATATTGTTAGAAGTCTGAGGAGGTGCACAGAGTAGGAGAGCAAAAATGGGATCCATTCTGCTACACTGGTAATTATTAAGCCAAGACAGGGAAATACTGACCTGGTGAGAATGAGGCTTACATTAAAGCAGTGAAGGAAGGGAAAAAGAAAGGACAGGAGAAATCGGTACCCAGTGGTGTAAATGGAGGAGGACAAAAGTTCATGGTGCGTTTCAGAGAGAGGGAGCCAAGGGGTGCTGACAAATCTGTAAAAGCCATATTGAAATACACCTGGTAAAAATGTAACTAATTTAGAAAGGTGGAAAACATCTGTATTCTTTCATTTTAGAAATAAGTGAATGTTTGTGCTTTTGGGAAATAAGGTTATTTAAAATATTTTGGTTTTTAACCCTCTCTAATTCTCTTCATTGGGGAAAAAAGAAGAGTGGAGGAGGCAAGGGCCAAAAACTTAATGCTGGAAAAGAAATGTTCTTGAAATTGTTAGAAAGTAGTATTAAGAAAACTCTGGAAAATTCATACTGCAACNGATGGTGAGTTGGACTAGATGATCCTTGTGGGTCCCTTCCAACTCATAGTATTCTGTGATTCTATTCTGTGATTCTGTATTCTTTCGTTTTAGAAATAAGTGAATGTTTGTGCTTTTGGGAAATAAGGTTATTTAAAGTATTTTGGTCTTCAACCCTCTCTAATCCTCTTCATTGGGGAAAAAAGAAGAGTGGAGGAGGCAAGGGCCAAAAACTTAATGCTGGAAAAGAAATGTTCTTGAAATTGTTAGAAAGTAATATTAAGAAAACTCTGGAAAATTCATACTGCAACTTTAAAAAGCTGTTTTTGGATCAAGTAAATATAATGAAGAATTTTTCTAATTCCATAAATNGTATTCTTTCGTTTTAGAAATAAGTGAATGTTTGTGCTTTTGGGAAATAAGGTTATTTAAAGTATTTTGGTCTTCAACCCTCTCTAATCCTCTTCATTGGGGAAAAAAGAGGAAAGAGTGAAGGAGGCAAGGGACAAAAACTTAATCCTGGAAAAGAAATGTTCTTGAAATTGTTAGAAAGTAATATTAAGAAAACTCTGGAAAATTCATACTGCAACTTTAAAAAGCTGTTTTTGGATCAAGTAAATATAATGAAGAATTTTTCTAATTCCATAAATTATGTGGATTAAGGGAGTGTGTTCTAGATGGTAGAAAATTACAGCCAATAAATTAATTAAATGGAACCACATTATTCTATCTTTACTGCTTTTCATGTGGCCAAGTTAAAACAATGTTCCCTTCATTTGACTGCTCTTTGTTTTCCGTTTAGCTCCCTACCTGACCCTCTTCTCTCTAATACCTGAATTCGTCACAATTGTTGGATTTTATATTTGTAACACTTGGTGAAGCAGAAAAGCATTTCCCAGTTTGCCATTAGTGATGTGAGTCATGGGGTAGATTAAGTGAACTCTATTTTGCAGGGAGGTAGGAATGGGATACCAATCCTTTGAACCTTAAGGTCATTGGTCACCATCAGAATGTTCTCTCAACCTCTGGTGACAGTAGTTAATTCAATACTGTTTATCTGACTGATCAATAAACATACATTTTGGAGCAGGTAGAAGCCTTTGATTCAGTAACAGTTTTGGGTTGGAGCTGTGATGTGCTGGTGTGGAAATGTTTACAGTTCTGAGAGGGATGTTTAGGGGATGGAGCCAGGCTCTTCTCAGTGGTGCCAAGCACCAAGGACAAGAGAAAATGCAGAAACTGATGCACAGGAAGTTCCACCAGAATATAAGGGAGAACTTCTTTACTGTGTGGGTGACTGCACAGTGGAACAGATTGCACAGAGAGGTTGTGGAGTCTCCCTCGCGGAGATACTCATGAACTGACCAGACACAATCCTGTCCCATGTGCTCTAGCATGATTCTGCTGGAGCATGGAGCTGGACTAGATGACCTCAGCAGTATTCCTTTCCAACCTTANGGTGGTGGAGTCGCCATCCCTGGAGGTGTTTAAGAAAAGACTGGATGAGGTGCTCAGTGACATGGTCTAGATGATGGGAAGCTCGGATGGACAGAGCGTGGTGCCCATGGCTCCGGAGTTGGGGGTGCGATCCCTGTGTGGGAGTTGCATGGGAGTTGGACTAGATGATCCTGTGGGTCCCTTCCAACTTGGAAGAACCTGTGAACCTGTGAGATGAAGGTTCTAGTCTTGATCTGAAGTACTTTATTTAAGGAAAAAAACTACAGAGCATGAATTAAAAATGGTGATATGGTGGAGCTGCTGCTGTCCTTGGCCAGGATACAAAGCTGGTGGTTCTACAGCCCATGTAGTTGTCAAGGGTTGCTGCTGAGGCCACCAATAAGTGTATGTGCATGTTAGCTGCTGCAAAGGGGTGCCAGGCTCCAGATGCCCAGGAATGTGGATCCTGTGTTCCTTGCCCCTGCTCTTGAGATACTTACTTTCTGCTGCAGAGGCTGGATCTCAGGTGACTGGTCCTGCAAGGCAAGGAGATGCATTCAGCAGTCAAGTGTTCAGATTTATGCTGCCTGGCAGACAGACCTATGGTTTCCATAGTGTCCACAAGGCAAAAAGCGTTCTGCTCCTCTTTGATGCTTTCTTCCCTTGCTCTCACTCCCAACTGTTCAAAGTTGTCTTTGCCTATTTCCTCATTTGTGCTGGTAATTATCCATTTATGATTTAAATCTAGATCAACTTGACATGCTAAAAATGTGTATTTATTTAACCAGACTTTGTTTTTTTTTCTTTCAATGAGTTGAATTGTTTTGCTTTCTGATGAGTGACAGAGCCACTCCTCAGCTGATAGAACAGTGGGAACATGAAAAGGAGTTTTAGCAGTGGCGATCTCCCACTTGACTCCAACTATCTTCCAGATTTCTACTCAGTGTATAACCTAATCCTAACCAATCAGCCTTTTTAGTTATTGTAAATTGGAGCCTCTGTAGCAGAAAAGGTTGGGAGCTTCTGTTAGCTTTACCCGAGAATGTTTCCTAGTTCGTTAGAAAGCTCTAAAATGTGGGAAGGGGCAGCTGTACCATGAGTAAGATGTCTACTACTCCTTCCAGCACACATGGAAAATATGATCGTTTGGTTCGCAATGTGCATCCTGGCTTGGGCGGCTCTTATTTGATATTTCATGCTGGCAAAATGCTGCAAGATTTTATATGCTGCACTGTATGTCTCTTGACATCTGTGTTATAATTTGCTCTAAGTTAGGTGAGATTGGCTAATCTGTTCCTGTTGTTGGAATTTAGAGCTAGACAGCAGAGATGAGAAACAGCTTCTTGAGCTCGCCTTAGAAGAGAAGGAAACTCTGGATAAAAAAATGAACATGTTGTGCAGAAAGGTGAGCCTGAGATAAAATTTTACAGCTTTGTAAATAAAGATGTCAGAAAACATTCCTTCGTGATCTTACCAACAGACTCTGACATTGTGTTTAATGAAACAGAAGCCCATCTTCTGTGTTCTCCCTGGAAAGAAGTGGCAACATTAATTATAAGTGAGCTTCTCAGGACAATTGTGTCTTAGAAGCTGAGTATTTTAGTCATTTTTCGTGCTTGCTTGTCTGCAAATGCTGAAAGGGATTAAAAAAGTGGTAAGTCTGTGCTACTGAGACCTGACGTGACATGCTAGTAGCTGTTCGTGGCAGCAGAACATGCATTCTTGAAAGATTTCTGACAGGAACTTGCAGTCTTTCATTTTCTCTTCAGCTGACCGGCACCACATGAGTGGTGAAATTATAAACATTATAAAAATTATAAACAGAGAAGCTAACAATTCACTGTGGACCTCTGTGTTTGGACTCATTTCTGTGTTCAGACTGAAATAATATGAAATGGGACTTTCTGAAAAATGAGATGAATGTACAGATTGGTTAAGTTAGCTAATAACTTTGTGTTCATAGGTAGCTGGGGCTAAGGTGGGTGACCCGACATCTGACTTTGCAGGACTGAATTTTCAGGTAGCTTTCATGTGGATGCACCAGGATATATCCCATTTCCACACTGACTGCACTGAGGTGCAATGGCCATTGGACGGTTTCTGGTCCTGCTTGAGTAGCTTGCCAAAGGAAATCAGTGGCTGTGTGTGCTCAAGCTGTGGCAGTTGTGAGAGCTGGCTGTAAATTTGATTAAGAGGAGATAGAGAGTCATGAAGGAGATAATGGCTTTCTTTTTTCTTTTTTTTTTTTCTTTTCAGCTTTTCCGGCTTCTAGTGCCAAAGGAAAAATATGATAGAAGTCCTGTCATATTAGAAGTGACAGCTGGCAGAACAACTGGAGGTCAGCAAAGTCCCTACAGTGAAGATTACTTCAAACCTCCATCCATCTTTATTAAACCTCTTATGGGTTATTATTAATTGTTTTTCATGCTTTATTGGCATTAAGTTATGCTTTCTGAAGATGAGCATTAGCTTGTGGTGTGCATGGGGGTTGGAGCTGCAGCTAAGTCGAAAAACTAGTGACTGCCATTTTGTGAACTGCTATTTACGTTGCAGTGTCTTTATATTTTTAGGAGACATCTGCCAACAGTTCACCAAAGAAATGTTTGAGATGTACCAGAACTATGCAGACTACAAACGTTGGACCTTTGACATTGTGAACTATATGCCAGCTGAGATAGGTACATTAGTTCTTCAGACGTTCCACTAAGACAATGAAATTAAAAGGAGTGTTTCTCTGCTGTATTTGTCACACACTGATTATCTCTCTAGGAGGTTTGCATCATGCCGCTGCTCATATTTCAGGAGAGGATGTCTACAAGCATCTCAAATACGAAGGAGGGACTCACCGAGTCCAGCGAATCCCTGAGACAGGCATGTCATCAAGAATGCAGCGTATTCACACTGGGACAATGTCAGTTATTGTCCTCCCTCAGCCAGAGGAGGTAAGCTGTTAATCAGGGTGGCAGGGTGATAGGGTGGTGGTGTATCCCTGCTCACCCATTGTGGTGTTGGAGTAGGTGTCATTTAAAACCGTGTTATTGTTTTGGGGATTATATCAATACGCAAGTGCTTTGGGCAAGTCCCAGCAAATGCGCCTCGAGTGTTTTGACTCTGGATGAGGATAGTCCTTGGCTGTGTACCTTACATCTGTAAATGCATCATCTGAAGCAACTTTGCAGAGATTTTTCTCTTGCCTAAAATGGCATGTAAATGAGTGATCATTTCATTGAGTGTTCCAGCCCCAACACTGGCAAGACTCACTGCTGCGAGTAAGCCAATTTCAAATTGCAGCTTGTGTTAAGACAGCGAATATATCCAAGAAAATAGTCAGTGTTGCATAGTAATGTGATTCTTCAGGTCCTTTTGATTTTTTTTTTCCGTTTAAATTATTGGTGTCCTTCTCTGTTAAATCAAGTAGAGTCTCCTTTGAATTTGAATGAGTGTGTTGGCTATTCTTCCTCAGATCTCACTGACCCAACAGTTCTCGCTGAAACCAGCAATTGACACCCAACATAAACAAACTCAGATCCTGTAGGTTTTCTCTGCACCTTTTGCTGCTTCTTTGTATTACTTGTTTCCAAAATTGATCATAACTGAATGTTCCTTTCCCATCCACTGAGCTCAAACTGTGGACAAGGTCATCATGGTCTTGTATTTCCAGTGTGACAATCCTGACTTGGATGGATCTGGATAGTATACATATTTTTTCATCAGATGATTCTAAGTACTGTTGCAAGAATCATTCAGTCCTGACTCATGAACAGGATCCTTGCACTGCTGTTTAGAACTAGGTTTTAAATATTAGTCTCCCTACTAAAGATAGTGGTTTTACAAAACATTGATTTTTTTGTTTGTTTGTTTCAGATACACACATACCTTGTGTTGTGAAGGTTCTGGAGTAAGAGTTTGAAAAAATAAGTGGAATATTTAAAGCATGACTTGCTTTTCAGAGATGTTTGACACTGCATTTTTTAAGTTATAATGATTATAGCTGTTCTGTGGAAACAGGTGTAAAAGAGTAATTTTTTGAGAAGGGATTTTTTTTTTTAATGCTGAGTATCACTGACATTCAGATATTTTTAGAATGACCAGGAAGTAGTAATTTTCCTTGATTCTAGGTTGATGTTAAAGTGGATCCCAAAGATTTGCGTATAGATACGTTCCGGGCCAAAGGAGCAGGAGGGCAACACGTTAACAAAACTGATAGTGCTGTGAGAATCGTGCACCTTCCCACAGGTAGGCCTGGCTGTATTTTGCACTTCTGATCACACTAAATCTCTATCCTGAAAAGAAAGCTGTTGAGTCCTGCAAGAGATTTCTTGTAGGGTTGGGCCTTATACCAAAAAAAAGGGAGTTGTCTCTTCTGCTTCTGCCCCTCTTGTAGGAGGGCAATGTGTGAAGAAAGGGCTGTGTACCAGTGGCACAATGACTATGCCAGTTCTGTGTCAGAGGGAGTGCTTAATGACTGCAGTGTCCTTGAAGGATGAAAGAACAAACAGAGTGAGACAGGGATGGGATGGAAGATATAAATACTTTGCTTCATGTGCTGTATACCTTCAGGAATAATGGTGCTGGCTGCCAAGGGCACACTTTGCTTAGCTGGAACCTGTGTGGTAGCATGACTCAGAAAAAAGCAGGCCTGAAGGTTTTCATTCAGTACAAGGTAATGCTATCGTATGTTGGATAGGAAGGAAAATCTGTGGGGATGAGAAGTAGTGTGTAGACTGGACTACTCTGTCTTTCTCAGGATTTGTTTTTATCTAAATTCAGTGAGCTGCTGTCTGTCCAGGTGCAGAATCTCTTCGGGCACAGGAAATTCCAGAAGTGTCCTGAGAACAGCTGTTTCCTGCATGCCCTTTTTTTTTTTTACAAAAATCAAGTGAGAAGTAAAAATAAGTACTACATTTCTTTTAAAGACCTTAATTTTGCTTTATTTCATTATCCATAAGTAAGTTCAAGAGGCACCGGTATTGATTAGATGCCCTTTTCTGCTAGAATAATGAATTTTTCCAGTCTCCTAGAGCTTATCTGGACAAAGACTTCAAAAACTTGTATTGCACTGTTTTGTGCATGCCTCTCTAGAGTGTTCAAATTGCATTTTTAACATGACACCTAATTGAAGTGATTGTCCCCATCTCTCATGTGGGAAACCAGGGGTTTGATTCCCGCCAGGGAGGCAGTGGTGCCGTTTAAGAGTTGGACTCAATGATCCTTGTGGGTCCCTTCCAACTCAGAATATTCTGTGATTATGTGAACCCATTTTCTGGAGGCAATCTCAGAAACTTGTTTGTTTCCTGAAATTTTAAATTATCCCTGGCTTTTCCATAGCACTAAACAAAGCTCTCTGGTGCAGCTGTGACAAGTTTAAAAATGCACTAACAGTTCTGGCCAGTGTGTTAAAATGA
Organism: Pitta sordida; assembly: GCA_013390025.1. Taxonomy (NCBI): domain Eukaryota; kingdom Metazoa; phylum Chordata; class Aves; order Passeriformes; family Pittidae; genus Pitta; species Pitta sordida. Next base: position 282,629 of record WEKX01000078.1, on the reverse strand, counting down.
CTTTTTATCTTACAGCTGAAAGGCCCTACTAACCAGCACTCCAGTAGGTTTCATTTGCCTAATGTGTTAGAATTAATTTAGCTTGTTTGTTCTTTGTTATAATGGGCTTTTGGTCTGAGATGTTGAATCCCTCTGTAAAGGACTGGCAGTTGAGTGCCAGCAGGAGCGGTCACAGCAGATGAACAAGGAAATAGCTCTGCGGACACTGAGAGCTAAGCTGTACCAGCAGGTCATTGGAAAACAACTCAGTCAAGAGCAGAGTGCCAGAAAACTGCAGGTGAGGACATGTGGTGGCTGAGATGCAGAGCGAATGCTGTGTTGTGGATTTGTTTCTGATCTTTTTTGAGTGATGGAGACAGAGCAAGTGAGAGTGTGTGTCTAACCAGGTGTGCTTGCAAGGGAAGATCCTGTAGTTTAAAATAGTAAGTCTGTTTTTACTTATCCCAGTTCAACAATGTTGTAGACTTCTCAGGCAGTGAAAAGAGACGTGTGGCTGGAAACAGAAGAGTCAAAAGACTCCAAAAAAACAAGAGAGACCAAACTCGACATCACGTATTGAATGCTCCTGTTAAGGCCAGCATCACACAAAGAAAGCATCAGTAAACAGTTGTTTTCCATGAAAACTAGGATCAGATGCTCTCGGAAGTTTCTAATCCAGAGTATTTGGTAAAGCCGTACAGAGCTTTTGAAAGAAACAAGTAGATAAACAATCATGCCACTATGCACTTAGGTAGCAGTTTATGTGGTATGGCTTAGGTAACCTCCTAAGGAGGAAACACCTTCTGTGAGAGTTACCTCAAGTTAGGCTACAAAGTGTGCTTTTCTCTGCAAATGTCCTATCATTCTTTGATTATTTTCCCATCTGTGGTACAAAATTCAACAGTGATCAATGGGAATAAAAATACTTCAGACTTAGAGAATTATTCAGTACTCCATGTTTTCCAGCCTAGCTATTTAATCACTAATTTCTGGTTGCATTTAAATGTATTGTTCCTGCAGAATATTACCCCATTGTTGTAAGCAGTGAACCATTTATCTCTTGTTAATTGTTTCAGCTTGAGAACCTCTCAAGCTACATAAAGGACTGAGATGTACATTTATGGAAATACAGCAGAAAACTGGGCACAAGTAAATCACCTTTCCAAATGTTTCAGAATTTATTCAAGAAATACCTTATTTTGAAATACACATGCTGAGTGCAGAAGAAATTTTTGTGAAAGCACATTGAAGCAGACACCTGTTTCCGTGAGCGTTTTTCAGAATTTATTTGTCTGTTATAATAAAACATTTAACCACAAGAGTACTACATTTGGGTTTCTGCTTTAAAACTTGCAGAATTGCTGCATGCACTCTGGCACTTTACCACTAGAGGGTAACTTAACTTCTTCTCACTCTTAATTTACTCTTTCAGTCCTAATTTCTGACAGCCATGCATTGCCTGTGATGGTTCTATTATTAATGGAGACTGCTTTCTTAATTTTTTGTGGGAGCTATAACGTCAGAAAAAGAAAAATATTTACATTTTTGAACTAAGGAATCATATAGACATATCTCTTCCCTTACATGACTTTTGAGAGCTGCATAGTTCTTCCAGCTGCAGAGCTGGAACAGAAATGTGCTGGAGGACATAAAATTTGGTCTGTGATACAGAATCACCAAAAAATACAGTTTAGTAGTGCCACAATATTTTAAAACCCCCATATGCTAAACCAATGATCTCTAAGTTTGTAGTTAGAACAGGCTGATCCATTAAATTTTACTATAAGTATGCTGTTTCAGAGAAGTATTTGATTTTTTTTAAACATGACATAACAGAATTTGGGTTTTCTGGTGCTTTGCTACAGTTGGGAACAAGAGCCCAGTCAGAGAGAATTCGTACTTATAACTTCACCCAGGACAGAGTCACTGACCACAGGATCTCGTACGATACACGCAATATCAAGGTAATGGTTGCTTATGAGAGTATTTAAAGTTAGATACTTATGTGTACCATAAGGAGAAAAAAATAACTTCGTGAAAACAAATTAATATATACAGTCAGGTCTCCTATACCACGGTACTGTGGTCTTGTTCGTCTCCCACGAAGCCCTACTTCTGTGTAGAATGGCAGCTCATTAATATGCAGATTTGCCCCACACCCTCACACGGCCCCCCCGCGCTGTTTCGGCACTGTGTGCTGTGTATTAGTTGCTGTGGTGGCCGTGCTGGGGGAAGGGGAAGCAGCAGAGCCGCCGCCGCCATCCCAGGAAGAGGGGGGGAAGCGGCAGAGCAGCAGCTGCAGCTGTTTCAGTTGATTTGCATATTCATGACCACCTAATTGAATATTCATACATGTCAGGGCGCGCACGCGCAGTTGCCAAAAAGGGCCTCCTTAATCGCTGAAAAATAACGCCGCTAACATGTGAAGCCGCAATATGGGGGGTGCAAAGTGGAAGCTACACAAAAACATGCCAGGAAGGCACCTGTAGCTCCTTTTATTACTGCCAGAATCAAGGTGCCTCTCAGAGGCAGCCAGCCAGTGTCCCACTGCTCTCCACCATGTGTTGCTTTCACACACGGGGGTAACCTCAAGGAGAGGCTGCAGGCAAAGAGCATTTCAGGGGCTCCTCGTCTGAGCAGTTGGCACTTCACATCAGTGCTGAGGTACAGCCAGTAATGCTTTTGTCTGCTTTTTTTTTTTTTGTAGGAAATTCTAAGTGGGAAAGAAGCACTGGATAAGCTGATCAACAGACTCCTCGAGTTTGCAGAGATAGAGGCTGTCACCGAGTACCTAGAAAATTTGCAGGCTTTTGAAGGAGAAGGTTGCTGAAGGTCATATGTAAAGTTAAAATAAATGTTTGGTAGCAAAATAAAACACACACATTTGTTAGATGATAAGTTGATTAATATCTATTCCTCTGTTTCTCTGTGTGTGATAATACTTTTTTTCTTTTGGTGCAAATCCACTTTAGTACAGTGGTAAGTGTCCCCACCTGGCGTGTGGGAGACCGGGGTTCGATTCCCGCCAGGGAGACAGTGTTAAGAGTTGGACTCGATGATCCTTGTGGGTCCCTTCCAACTCAGAATATTCTGTGAAATGAGTTGAATTTAGTTCAGCAGTCCTGGCGGAAAAGAGCAAGCCTGAAGTACTATGTGCAGCTGGGCTTTGCTGAACTCGTCCTTCTCTTGACCATATTACAGCTGGAAAGATACAGAATCGGGGGGGCAGAATAAATACCACACAGTGCAGTTTTTGTTTTGGGGGAAGGAGGAGGATCCTCTGCAGGTGAGAGAAACTGAGCTCCCCAGACAGTAGTCTAGAATCTGGCCTCTGAATACTACTACTTTTTATGCGTTTGTTGTGGGAGCTTCCTAAATGAAATCCCTTAAAAATAATTTTGTATTATGATACTTCAGAGTAAATATACAAAAGCAAAGGGAGTGATCTCGGGCAAGAGGACAATGTTTATAGAGAAGCCTGTCAGCTTTCTTCAGCCGTTCTGGGGTCATCTTAGGGTGGGACTGGAACTCATGCTGCGGTGGCATGTAAAAGTACATGTTCTAGTTTTAATTTAGTTGATAACAGGCAGATCCCTCCTCCTTGGCAGAGAAAACAAGTTCAGAGTGTAGACGCATTTTAGCAAACCAGGTAGCTCCAGAATTCAGCTTCTGCCTCGATGTCTTTGGGAATGTCTGTGTGTCCCTGGGGGCGATGCGGATGTCTGCAGAGCACGCTCGGCTTTAGCGGGACTTGGGTTTGTGTTTGCTCCTCCGTGCCTGCGGTGCCGGGTGCTCACAGGCGCTGAGCGTGGGCAGGCAGTTGTACAGTGACTCAGGAGTGCTCTGTGTTCAGTGTGACACAAAAACGGGTGCTCTGCTGAACTGGGCTGACTTGCAAGATCACGGTGTTTTCTTTGTAACCTGCTCTGAAGCTGTTCTGCACAGCCTTCTGTGCATGAAGAATTGGTTCTTTGTTATAATTTAAGTTATGCTTTGTGGGTGATTTATATGGGCACATGTATCTTCTAATCATGAATGATACTGTGAGAAAATGCCAGTTATTTAAAGAAAAATATTTCAATACTGAGTTCCTCTAAATGATGTAGGTTTTACTACTGTGTATTTAACAACAGTGTTAGCATTATGCAGCTATGTGAACAGAATTTGTACCAGTAACAACGCAGGAAAACTATACTCAGTTCCTCAGTTCTGCAATTATTTTTCAATCTTTCTGTGGGTTCCTATCAGCAAGCTTTATCCAACAATTTCTGACTTGCTTCCAACACTTCCATTACAAAAGCTTTTGGGATTTGGTTGGGGTTTTTTTTAATTGATACTCAGGAAAGGTATTTACCATGTAATTCAGAATTAATTCGAACTTTGACTTCTTGCAGTAAGCAGTTGAGGAAAAACCCCTCCATGTACTCAGCAACAACTCAACTTGTGCTTCTGCAGTGCCAACAGACTGGCAACAGTGAATACGAACAGCTGTAGTGGGAGAGGGTCCAGGTAATATGCTTATCCAATTGCCATGCTCATTTCTGTTATGCAAGCCAGTTTATTTTATTCATTATATCTCTTGAACCATCTTAGAAGCTTCTTAAAAAAGACACATTTTAAATAATCATATTCCACTTCCAGGATTAGTTAATGCCTGTGAAGTACGTTAACATGAAAAAGTACAGAAACACTTTAAAAAGTGATCCTCCTTTATTCTACTGGAAGAAAGATGGTCATATTTCTGCAGGGCCTTAGGGAGACGTGTGATAAATTAATTTTCTGAAGCCCTTTTTTGTTGCTGGTTTTGTGCAGAGCAATGAGAAGAAAGGGGGAAAGCAAACAGCAGCTGCCCTCTTCTACTAAGTTTTGGATGTCCCAAATGTAGGCATTGAAATTCAGCAGCTAAGCCCCTCCTGCCAGCCTGGCCTGGTTGATTCTGAAGGGTCTTTGTCTTGCTAAGCTTTTTCTGCAGTCGTGTATATGTGTGTGTGTGTCGGCAAAATATGGCTATGACAGAATCTGGGATAGAGCAGACCCACTTCTACAGGAGGTCTGTGCCTGCAATGCTCTGCTTTACTAAAACCAGATATATTGTGTTTGATTCTCCTCATTGAGAAAGCACCTTTTGAAACTGTTTACTCTGAACTTAAAAAACATTTGAAGCCATGATTTATTCTGAGTTCTTCCACCCCAGTCTTTCTGTGAGATACAAGACCTGAGAGATTGTGATGGGATTTGACTGTGGGTTGGCACTTGTCCTCAGGGAAGGGATGTTGGCTATAACACTTCCATTTCTGAGGTGTTTTCAGGATGGAATGCTCTGAACTTGGGCTTTTTGGTTCCTATAAGCAATCATGACTTTCAGCAGAGACATTAGGAGCCAGAAAAATTACTGTAACAAAGCTCAAGGAGGAAAAAGGGAAACAGTTTATTGGGGGGCAACCAACAGCTCCTGAGGACAGCACAACAAAGCAAGAGCAGGTTCCTCTGCTAGAAACAGCCTTCTGCAGCTTCGTGTTTCCTTGTCAAAGAGTGTTACAACAAACATAAACTACCAGCGATTTGCCTGCCTTCCCCTCCCCACCGCCCATGTGGAACCGAGCCCTTACCCACAGACGTCATGTTACAGCTGGTGCAAGGCACCAGCTTCATTGCTCTGCAGATCCTGTTCGTTGATATGAAAAGTAGTTCCTGGATCTCTTTCATTTCCCTGCTGAGGTCTCATGCAGCAGGGTCTCACCCAGCCAAGAAGGCAGGCAGACAAAAGCTGCGTGAGCCCTTGGAAGTAGCAAAACCAGAACAGTCTGGGAGCCTCACTTCGATTATTTCATTCAGTCATCAAGTCTGTGTCTAACTCAGGACATTGCTCATCATTCTTAAGAATGCAGAATTTCTATCTACTGAATCACAATCTGTTTTCATCAGTAAGTTTGGATATTCAGCTTATTATGAATAGTACTGACCTCACCTGAGCTCTGTTACAAAGAATTTTTAAATTAATGGTTTTAACCCACGTCTTTTGTTACTCATAATTGATGCACAGAATAAACCAATTTCCAGCAGCTGTTTAGTGTCTTACTGGAAGGTAACACACCTTTCAGAGACCCTGTTGGTGAGGACAAAATGAGAGTATTTCTTTCAAGAAGCATTCCCATATTACAGACCTATTTTACCCCCCGCCTCATTTTTAACAGAGTGCACCCATACATCTCCCAGGTTGCCCTAAACCCCCTGAACAGATGAACAGCGGAAACACAGATTGTTCAAATGAAAGCTTTATTCAGTATTTTCATATAAACTCCAAGAGCTTGAAATATTTTGTAATTGCAACTGAGAAGCAGTTGAACCAACTGCTTAATTTTGTAGACTATACTTACAAACTAAAACAAGCACTTTTCAATCACCCCAAGCAAGCCATTAAAGTCCACTGTCTTCAGCCTGTGGTCTGTCCAATGCTGTCTGATGGTTTTTAACACAGGCTCTTTATAGTTTTCCAGGTAAAATCAAAACAACCTGCTTTTACTGACACTCTCTGGAAATCCTCTTGGGCAAATTTAGCCTTTTTGAGATTATTATTTGGAACGCTTTTTGCTTTGTACAGAAAGTTTTATTCAAGCTATATCCTGAAAGGTTTTACAAATCTAAATTGGCTAATCACACAAATGGTTAACACAATTTCTAAGTTAAATAATTTAGCAGGTAGAAGGTAAGGGGACTTAAGAGGTAGATAGAGGAGAGACTGAAGAGGTATGGCTGACAAGGTTGCAGCTGATAGCAGAAAGTATTTGTACCAACAAGCAGAAGGATCTAAGGGCTTCAAGCCCTGGAGGAGGAACAGAACAAAATGTCTCAGGAAAACGAGTTATCAAGGAAATAAAAAGAGCACATGTAGTAGGTCTGGAAATAGCTTGTAAGTTGTTTGGAAATAGATAACACTGTAGTTCTTCAGGGCACAACGCAAACAGGCAGCAGAAGCTTTCTGAAAATCTCAGCAGAGCAGGGGACAAGGTGAAGGTGGACACCAGGAATGTGGTACAGTGGTGCTATGGAGATTGGCAAATCTGGGAATCCTGGAAGAAGACGATTCGAGGAAGACAGCAATAATAAGACAAGTACTAAAAAAGAGGAGGAACAACTCAAAAAGCAAATCAAGGAAACCAAGCAACATGAAATAGTTTTTTACTCTCTTTCTGAGAAGCCCAAATTTGCACTGAAATAAAATCTCTTTCAGGGAAGAGAAAAAAAAAAAGGAAAAAATGTTTTTATACATGGACAGGTTAGTAAATTTAACCAACATCCATGTCATGACCAGCCCTCCCGCCTTCTAAATCTCAGTATTGAGGCTGGATGATGCTGCAGCACAGACTTTATCTATGAGGGTCAAACAAAACTACCCTACCGAGAAAGTCTGGATGTCAACTTAAAAATCCCCAGGTGAAGGGTTAAAATTAGCTTTAGCCTAAATACAAACAAGGATTTATGGGTAAAATTGAGCAGACTTCTGCACTGCTCCTAGCATAGCAAATAATCAACAAAATTAAGTTTTCTTTCTCTGTATATGCACTATGTTTGCTTCTAAAAGCATCACCAACTTTAGGCAGGCCCTGCTGTAAAACCATGCACAAACTATCCTGTACTGTGGAGCTGTCTTTCTAAACAGACAAGGCAAGGAAAGAAAAACACACAGCAGTGAATTGACTTGCTCGAAACCACACAACAGAAATCACCCTTAGAAACTGCAGTGACTCCCCCTTTCTCTCCAACTCTCCTTCTCATATTGCTAATAATATCTGGGACAGCCTCTAAAACCAAGGATGTAGTCCTCGCTCAAGAGGATGAGATGCAATAAGAGCAGGCAAGCAGATAAAAACAAGCTACATAAAAATTGGATTAGTCAGAAAACACTCCTCTGAAACAGGAAACATTCCTTTGTCAAAAGCTGGTGCAGCCCAAGGAAGGATTAGCAGATGAGGAATGTAACTGTGGCAGTACCTAGAGGGTTCCTATAACAAATTCCAAAAGCAGAAGATTTTGCAGGGAGATAGCACAGAAGGGAGAGAGATCTGTGCAAAACAGATGTCCTGGAAAAGCAGTGTCTGCCTTAACTCTCACACAAGACAGTATTTCTGTGTAGAACAGAAAATATTTGGCTGAAACATACAATAAAGGAAAGTGAGTGACAGTCTGGTGTAAAATTAAACAGTGGCTTTGGATATATCAAATTTAATTCAACTGGCCTTTTTTATAATTTACACTTAGGAACAAAGAATAAACTGGTTTCTGACTTTCAGAGGTAGTAGAGAGCAAAGTGCTGTATCTCTGTGAAATGCAGGCTTTATTAGTCACATCAGTAAACCCAAGCATATGGTACGTATTTAAACTAACTTTACTAGCAGTGAGCAAAGAAAACTTTAAATCTCTTTTCCTAATGTTTCGGTTTGTCTGTTTAACACAGTATGAAGACTTTTGGTTCATATTACAACTAACAGCAGTTCCACAAGGAAAAAAAATTCTGAACACTCATTTTCAGATGGTTTTAAACATCTGCTCAAGAGATTTAGAGATTTACAGGTTTCTTAAATCACCGCCTGTGACTTTAATGTGATAGAACATTTTAAAGGGAAGACATTAATACTTGGGGAACCTCACTAAAAGGGGAAATATGTCCTCCTCAGGACATCAGGATATTACAAGTGGATCCTACAACTTCCCCCTATACTAGTGGATAAAACTACACTAATAATAAAATAATTTTTCAGAAACCATAATGAAGTATATAAAGCTTAGGCGTGGCCTTAAGAGAAGGAGGATGACAACAGCAGTACAAAAAAGAATTTTTGACAAGAAAAAAATAATTGTGCTTGAAAGGAAAAAGCATGTCCAGCTGTTAAACAGGCAGCTGGCAATGGCAGAGGAGCAGAGCTATTTGTACTGTTAAGTCACAGGGCACCCACGGCAGACGGCGCGACGCCGTCATGTGAAAGGCAAATATGGTTTACGGACATATCAAGAGTTACTTCCAATATGTTGAGAAAGTATTAGTGACATCATTGTGGCCTTATTCTAGGCAAATTCATCTAGGCAAACCTGGTGTAGGCAGAGTAGGCTGGGATGGATGAGAAGTGCTGGTGGAGCACTGAAGGTCCTGTCACACAAGGACGCTTTTTATGATTTTGAAGAGAGAAGACATTCAAGATGAAGAAAAGCTACTTAGCTCAAGGACAGTACTTGTGTAAACTGGGAGGAGGAGTGTCAACCGGTCACAAACACCAGGAGACTTCGAGTACAGCAGGCTCCTAGCTGCCAGCGTAGCATTCAAATAAGAACAAAACCTGAAAAATCTGACCAAGAAACCTGACAACCTCTCTTTGGCAGGGGACACTTCTGCTCTAGCCTTGCATGTGAGGTCTTTCATGTGGAGCACATGTTGTGCATTCCTGTACTGTGGCTGTGAAAGCGTCCAGTGTGTGTCCTGCACCTCTAAATGACAATCCAGGGCCAGATATTACAGCAAACTTTTACATTTATCAGAACAAACATCAGAAAAAATGCAACAACCCTGATGAAGCCAAGGAAACACACAGGATTAAATACAATACTTAATTATCTTCTATACATAGAGCAAATGTCAAAGAATAGGAAAAAAAAGACGTCACCTTCCATTGATAAATGACGATAAATCATACACAATAAATCATATTTCCTCTTTGCACTGGAAGACTTTCTCCACTCACCCAAGTGATTAATAATTGTTTTGTCAAAGAAATTCAAGCTCGGCAGTTACCAACTCTGTTTTGATGGACAAAGAGTCTTAACTGCACCTCTTTTTTTTTTTGTTGTTGACTGAGACTCTCCTGAACAAAACACTGTGAGCTTTAGGAATAGAGACATAGTTTTCAATGAACTCATTGTTTGAACCTTTATGGTCCACTGTTTTATCACTAGAGAAGCAATGAGTGCAGCTGTATTCCGACACAGGCAATGCATCTTGGTGATGCTAAATGCAGACCAAGCCCACCAAGTGATGAAATCAATCCTTAAGAATACAATCCTTAAGAAAGTGTCCAAGTCATCTCAGACAGAAAAACCATCAGCTCCACTGATCTTTTGTTTTCCTCTCCTATGGTACTGGGAATGATGAAGCTCCAGTACACTTAGCCCCTCTCAGCTTATCAAGTACTGCAAATATGCAACACAGTTTTCTTACCAACAGACAAAACACATCCACCTCAAAAAGAGTCCTCTATGCTGTAGCAGGGACAAGTCTCTGGACTAGTTTTACATTGAAATATCAGGCAAGTGGTTTTTTGCTGGGAAAAAGAGACAAAAAGAAAGTCGGTAATACCAAAAAAAGAAAACTTGATGAATAAAAGGAAGGAAAAATCCAAGTAGACAACAATAAAGCAAAATATAACATAAAGACGTCACAGAAATGTCTACTCTGGGTGTGGCTCCGGTGCTGTTACTACAAGTTAGGATTCATCAGGTTTAAATCTTCTGCAGAGGTTTAATACAGTTACCATGCACGTAGACAAATAATTTCTCAGAACATCATTTGGAATGGGTGGCACTGATGTGACTAACTCCTCTAAAAACAGCTTTCAAATGATCACTTTGAAATGTTGGCAGTCTCACCACCTACTCTTTGGCAAGCAATCAGCCAAAGGTTAGTAAGCACAATATTTTTATTCATTAGTGGGGAAACCACTCCACATAAACAATCTTGGGGGATGATTTTACTGTCTAGTACAATCTATTGATCCAGCTCCTCTGTAAAAATAAAAGTTTTGCTTCATTTTTGACAAGGATCACTACATTCTCACATACTTAGAAAAGGAGTAAAAAACCTTATGCAATGTATTTTAAACAGCATACCCAGAGCAAATAAAACTTAGACAGCATGGCTAAAACAAAAAGTACACATATATACAATATTGCATAAGTAATATAACACAAACTTCCATTCCAAAACCAATCACATCAAAATAAAATTAAAAAATATGAAAACTCACATATGCTTTAATGTCTGTAAATCCTTAATTTCTATTCAACTTTTTTTTATAAAAGCCTGTTTAAAATATTAAACTTTTGATTCACTCTAGCTTAAACAGATCTACAATCATTTGTTAAGTATTACTGATCACTTAGTCTTTGTCTTAAGTTTCTAGATTTTCCATTTTCAAATTTCCTCTTTTTAAATGTTGGCACCCCTTCTGTCAGGTCTCCAAGGGAGGTGACGGTCTTCTCTTTAAATACCACTGTTTCCTCTTCTGGAACCTCTAGCACTGGGAGTGCTACATTGTCACTCTCTGTAGTTGGAAGCTCCAGGTCCACGTTTTCACTAGGAGAAGAGAGGAAAACATAAAAGGGTTAATCTACATGGAGCAAACAGCACAGTGTACTGCAGACGGTAACAGCTATTTTTATTTGTCAAAGCAGCTTTGAGCTAGATGCAATCTTCTAGTCATCATCATGACAGCATCAAGGAAAAAAACATGTTCTTTGTTTCTTCTGTGTGGGCTTCCATAAAAAGTAACAAACTAACACCGCATCCTATGCTGAGCTTACAGCAGGGCTCAAGCACTCATGGTGTAAAGAGTCCTGAAAAAGGTAACAGGGCTGCATGACTGCGAACTTAAGAATATTGAAAACCAGCAGTCACAGGATCATTAGCAGCGGTTCCCTGCCAAAATAGTGTTGAGTAGCTTTGCTCATGTGTCCATCCTCAAGGGACTGCATGGCAGAAGAGAGGACAAACCAAATCAGCCAGTCACCTCCGGTTAGGAGATGTGGCTTTGGAGGCCAGGATCGCAGCTAATAATGAAATGACCAAACCAAAGACATGAACTTAAAATGACCAATTGGTTTAAAGGAGTGAACGGCAAAACAATGTGTTCCACCAGCACAGTGCGTGGCACAAACACATGATGGAGAAGAACCAGGCAGTTTGCAGGAAGTTATTGAAATCACAAGTCTGTCAGGAATCACACCAGCAGAAAACTGCTGCAAAAAGATACACGTTGGGCAATCCATGCAAGAATACTACTTTTGGTACTACCAAGCTACTGATGTTAGCTCAGGTACTATACCTACTTTAAAATCCTTCCTTTAAGAAAATATGTGGATCAGCTCAAGCGCCAAACAAGAGCCACAAGAATGATTGCAAATCAAGCATGTCAAGAAAATGGGATTGTTGCCGTATCCTGAAAATATAAACCTCCTTGAAGTGGCTGGCACTGTGCCTAGACTCAATTTAAATTAAGTAATGAACAACTGCATTTGTCTCATTGACATGTGTTTATCTCAATCCTGTGTGTTCATGCAAAGATTCATCTGTAGGTTCAGTAGCTTAAAGTCCTTTTTATTAGACAGTGCTTTCCAAAAGCCCGAGAACTTTTCAGCTCAGAAGCCAAGGAGCAGTTAGCCTGTCCAATATAGGAGGTGTTACATGAACATCATTATCTTCAAGGAACTATATTGGTGTTTAATTTAGTTTGAACAGTGTCAAAACTCTGATCAGCAGAGTAATTTAGAGCTAAAATGCTGGAGAATGGAGTAAGCATAAGGAAGAAGACTCTTTTCATTCTTCAAAACCTATTTTCTCCAGATTCCTAAAGGGATCCAAAAGAAACTGACTATAAAAGACAGCACGTTGCACAATTAAAAAAAAACCCAAAACAGCCACCTCAGTCACTATGCATTAAAACAAAAACAACCCTCCTGATGAGAAGCACATCATGAAAACATCTGCAGCTCATCGCTTGGACATGGGAGAGAGAGAAAGAGGGAGAGACAGCTTCCAGATTTAAAATTGGGATAACTATATTAGACATATTTTGTCTTTCATCTCCCAAGTAAAATTAGATGAAATGATTCCCACCACACTTGAATAGTCTTAAGGACTGACCCATTATGACAGCAGAAAAAGTTGTCATGGATTTTATTTTGGGTTTGCTTAACTTTGTTTTGAAATGAGGGAAATAAGAAAACAAGGAAACAGTTGAACCAGAAATCTTTTACTGCAATACAGTAATCCCTCAAATATCACAGGGGGGTTGACTCCAGAAAGATGCCGCGATAAGCAAAATCTGTGAAGTGGCAGTAAATACAGTAAATATGGTCAAGCCGGTAAAGCTGGGGGAAAAAACCATGGTGTATTGAAGCTGAAAATGGTGAACCGCTAAGTAGTGAGGGATTACTGTACTGGGTGAAAGTAAGATTAAAAAATTGAGGTGTCTTCTAGGCTGTGTCCTTCAAGTGAACAGTTAAGAGTTAATACAACACCACAAAATGAGAAATGATCCACTGCTTGTGGAAGTAACTCAGTCAAACATACTGGGCCGAGGTACAAATTGCTTGGAGTCTAAGAAAGTACACTCATTATATCAACAACTTTTGACCCCATGAGGAAGGAATTCAAAGCAATCTTAACCTAATATCATCAAGGTAAAGTTGCTGGTGGTCCTAGAAGATCAAGACAGATCTGGAACTCCAGGTGGAGTCTGCCCAACTCATGAAACAGAAACAGAATTTAGCCTGAAAGCCGGGGGCCCCAGGAAAGCTGCCTATACTGTTCCAAGGCTGGAAGCATTGAAAAAGCAGTCATAAGAGCTCCTGAGGCACTGAACCAGATTGTTGAAGGAGATAATGTTAAGGGACATAAGCTTAGAGTAACAACATTTAAATATTTGATACTCAGCCTCCAAAAAAATTATGCATGTCTAGGATTCTTAAATCACTTTGTAATTTGCTTTCTACTTATGGTGAACTTCTACTTCGGTTTTAGTAACAAAACACCATTGATATCTGCAATGGAAAGCTATTACTGTCGGGTCTCCTATATTGCGGACCCACAGTCTTAATCAGGTGCCGCGAAGCCCTAATTCTGCGTTGAATGGCAGCTCATTAATATGCAAATTTGCCCCCACCCTCAGGCAGCTCCCTGGTGCAGTTCTGGCACTGTGTTGCGGTGTATCGGTTGCTGCGGCAGCCATGCCTGGGGGGTGGGGAAGCAGCAGAGCTGCCATGGCTGGGATGGGGCGAGCGGAGCGGCGGGGCGGGACAGGGCAAGCGAAGCGGCTGAGCCACTGTGGCGTCTGCGAGGGTTGATTTGAATATTCATGAGTGCCTAATTGAATATTCATGTGTGTCCGGTCATGCATGTGCAGTTGCGAGAAGGGGTCTCCTTCATCGCTAAAAAATCATGCTGCTGAGATCTGAAGCCGCAATATGGGGGGCGCGAAGTGCAAGAGGGCCGACTGTACTTCAAATAATCAAAGCAGAAAGAATTGTATTTGGGTAACATTTCTCATTACTGCTGTGCTAATTCTGGCAGAATTCAGAAGAAAAAGCTTCCACTCTTGAAAACAACATTATGAAAATAAACACGGTAAAAAGATACTCACCCTTGTTCTTGTTCTTCTTCGTTTTCTTGCTCTTCTCCTACTTCCTTAAGTGCTTTCCATTTTCCATATGGGTTGGTCTTGTTAGATCCATCACTAGAGGTTTCTTGGGGAGCTGACATACTCTCCTCTTTATCCACAGTTTCTTCTGACTTAACTTCTCGCCATTTCCCATAAGGACTTAACTTTTTAGCCTTAGGAGATTTTTTCCCTTCCTCTGATTCTTCACCATTATCTCCTTTCCTCTAAAGAGGAAAAAACCCACCTTAAGCAAAAATGCCTAAATAAAAACATAATGTAGCTTTATTTTACATCTTTTATTTACTATTATCTACTATTCATACTTTTCAACCAAGAGTAACTTGAAACAATAAACTCATATTGTAATATAATCAGCAAAATTTTCTTCTCGAGCTTTCATCACATAAAATTGAAAAAAAAAATCTTAAATGTTACAAAAAGTTTAGGCTGGAAAATCCCACCTACCAACGCTGAAGTTAGCAAGGTGCAACCAATTCAAACTTACTTAACAACAAATGTTAGCATGTCTTATAATAAAAAAAAAGAAAAAAAATCACATTCAGCTTTCTATACAAGCAGATACACATACTTTATTGCTAATACCTGGTAGCAGTTTATAATGATGCACCGTGATCCAAAAATAAGTATTTTAGAGTTAACACCTGTCTATGAATATGCTTTGTTTATAAACTGTCTCTATTCTCAACTACCAGCTTCAGAAAAAAACATCTGACCCAACCAGAGCCATAGTCACTTCATTTTAAGTTTTAATTTTATGATTTTAATATATAATTGATACAGATTCTATACTACATGCTGTCAGCACTTTTCCTCTGTTTAATAAGGAAACTATAACCATGCCATTTTTGGTCCAAAGCATTCCCTGAAGGTCCATTGGCAGTCCCATTTACCAATGAAGGGTTGAAGTCATTGTCACACTGAAATCCAAACCATTTTGTGGATTAGTTCAGAGAGATGACAGTGACCTTTCTCAGAGAACATGACCTTTCTTGCAGAATTCAGGGTACTTTGGTGAGTTGAAGGAAAGATCATGCTTTCTATTCTGGAACAGTGCCACTAATGAGCCAAGTAATTGAGTAAATATTCATTCTACTATTTAAAGAAGTGCAAAATGCTACTTTTAGTCACACATTTTAATCTCACTTCAATTAGTACAGCCTATCACAAGAAATCAAAGATAAAGCAATAATTTTCTAGTATAATGAATGTAAAATAAATCTGAGGGAAAACTACCTTCAAGTTTGTTTCTGAACTCTCTGCTTCATTTTCACTGTCTTCTGAGTCTGATTCAGATGTTGTTTCTGCAAGTTCTTCAGAACGCTTGTCACATTGACTCTTCTCATTTGAAGATGAAACAAAACCATCCGGTTTCTCCCATGTGGATACTGTCCAAGATATTTGAACAACCAGATTATTTATGCTTCTAGTTTCGATCTCTTATTGCTTTGACAACATTGCCTTTCAGAAACAGTGCTGCCTTATTCAAAAATACAGCAAATAATTTAGCATTAGGCTTTTGCCTGTGTTTGTTATGTTTGTGTTAATAAACATAACTACAAGATAACATTTCACTTCCCAGCGGAGATACAGTCATGACAGCTGAGTTCACTGTTGATAAAACTCGTTTCAATTAGCTCTCACTCAGGACAAACTGCAGTACACAAGATTGTGGTCTCTCTCTTCCTCACAAAGGACTGACAAATAAATTAATTGCCCCCTAGATGTGCCGATTGGATTTGAGTTGCTCACTGATTACAAAGACAGGATAAAGTAAAGAATGATAACTGCAAGTCTCAGGTCTCCAGGAAGATAAACACCTTCCATGTGCTACTTTCCTTGGTAACACAAGGTGTCCAATTAAAAAAGCTGTCAAGCAAACAAAGAAATACAAACATCAATCTGAAAATACCCAAAAGTAAGTACAGGATATGTCCATGCTTATCCCTATTTTCAATTTAAAGGTAATATTCCAGTAAGCATACTGAGAGGAAATATTTAAATAAAAGTTGACTCAGCAGTCTTAAAACTGGTTTTAGTACGAATAAGGCAAAAGTATATAAAATTAGAGATTAAAAGTTGGCATAAATTTTGAGACATAATAAAGCTACTGTTTTTCCAATTATTTTATCCATTTCCAAAGAAATCCCTAATAGCAAAAAACACTCAAGAGGTAAGCATCTAGATGTATCTTGAAGAAGTAGATGTGTAACAAATTGGCAATGAATCACTTTGCATGAACAGCACAGTCTCTTAAAGACAGTGCTGTCATCTGCCTTTAAATTAGTAAATGAGAAAGTTCATTTTCCAAGTGCCACATACAGTCAGTGGAGTAAGGTGCAGCCTTCCAAAACACAACTTGTAGGGCTAAGCCTAGAGATATCAGTCTGCCAAATTACATGTATCAGATGAGAAAATTGTGACTATTTACATCTGTCAAAAATTTGTCCTTTCTCCAGAGAATGGATTACTGTTAGCAAAACTGACAGGTAATTCTCAAGCATTTCCAAGACGCTTACAGATAAAAGTAAAGGATCAGTTTGAAATCTTGCAAGCTAAAAGTTTCGCAAATATGATGATTATAAACACATTATTCCCAAGTGTCATATGTCTATGAAGAACTTCAAAAAACAACACATACAAAAGCATAAAATGCATCTCAACTTAGAAGGTAATGTTTAAAAATAACCAAACATCTCCTTTCCCTTTTCAAAGAAGAAATCACAAACTAGCCGGGGAGTAGCTGGTTAAAAATCTGAAAGGTTTTGTTGAGGTTTTTCATTTCTGTTTTTGGTATTGCTAGGAATGCCTCTTCATACCCAAGAGCAGAAGAAAAACTCATAACCAGCATAAAAACCACTTGCTCTCCAGAGAGGCATCATTGACCTTAAAATGAATCAAGCAGATTTAGAAAACAGATGCTATTCTGAGGAAGTTACCACAAAATTCCCCATGTACGGAAAAAAAGTAGGAGGCAAGGTTCTGGACTCTTTTATCAATGCTATGTCAGCAAGATGAAAAATTTAGGAGATTGATATTTAGTCCTACATACCTGACCAAACAAAATCCTTCCCCTTTCTAGTTTCCTAGCTCTAATTTATATATACAGTCGGTTCTCCTATATCATGGACCCACGGTCTTAATCAGGCTCCATGAAGCCCTACTTCTGCCTTGAATGGCAGCTCATTAATACACAACTTTGCCCCGCACCCTGAGATGATCCCTGGTGCTGTTTCGGCACTGTGTTGCTGGGTATCAGTTGCCATGGTGGCCGTGCCAGGGTGGGGGCAAAGTGGTGGAGTCCTGGCTGTGCCCAGGGGGGGTGGGAAAGCGTCAGAGCCCTTCGGGGCGGCGGCGAAGCAGAGCCGCTGCTGCCGCCGGTGGATCGGCACGGCCACCCGCGCTGCCACACACATTGCCACCCGTGCTGCCTTCATGGCAGGTCGCGCACGCGCAGTTGTGAAAAGGGGTCTCCTACATCGCTAAAAAATCATGCCGCTAAGATGTGAAGCCGCAATATGGGGGCATGAAGTGCAAGAGGGCTGACTGTATATAAAAGAAGATTGCTTAGCTTATACTTACAAGTTGAATGTCTAAGAAATCCTAAGAAGCACAAATTATACACGCTGATAAGACAGCTATAAAGCCAGCACCGACTTAAGGAACGGGTATATTTCAACTAAAACAGCAGCTTAAAAAATACAAAACTTAGTAATGGCCTTAAAATGCAGTTATTTGCAAAATCAAAAGTGTCCCTGAAAACCCTCTCCTGAAACAGAGCTTAACTGGAAAACAATCTCTTCTTACCTCCAGTTTGTGTGTTATAGTAATAGGTATGGCCATCTTCAGTGACACCTTCTACCCACTCTGCTCCCTAGGAAAAAGATAAAGGACCTAATGAAAAACGCTTTTAGGATCAGCAAAAGCATCACTTACAGGATTATTCAAACCCCAGAATATTTTTTGTCTGTGATCATTTTACTGGTTTAAAGCTTGAACTCCGAACGTTGTTAGAAAGTATTTCCTTTGACACAAATGAGACTGAATTCCCTAACTTAAAATACTGCAAATGCACATACACAATTATTTTTCAAACAGTGTATGAACCTGTATAGTAAGTGTTGTCATAAAGTTAAAATTATTATATAGGCCATTATTTTATGTGGTCTTTATTTTCCGAAGTATTGACCCCTGAGGTTGTAATTTCTTATTTGCGTTATTGTCATTAGTGGAGACTGACGGAAAAATTCTCTGGAAAATTCCGGTCTTTGCGAGAGCTCAAGAAAACCAATACCAATGAATATGACGACAAATTAAACAAACAAAAGAAAATTTATCCCAAAACATATCTTCACCACAAATACAGAATCAAGCTGCATGGACACAAGCCAATGACTTTACTTCTTCAGTAAAGCACTGACTTCAACAATGGACTGTTTTTCCCTACTGATTAATAAACACACTGAAACGTGGCAGAACTTGCTGGCATATCTTTGTGGATACGTCATGCAATTTTTTTTTTAAAGAATCAGCTACAGCTACATAATCAGTCATTACCCATGACCTAACATCTTCTTTCCTTAAGAACCCGATTTTCATCTACAATTACATGTACAACTACTTCACTGCTCCTTAGGCACTAACGCTGCCCACTCCCATGTTGAGCAGAACATCTGTGCAGCTTCAGCACACATTATTTTGGCATTAATAAACGTCTATGTGTGTGTGTATGCAGACAGGCCTTTGCACACACATACATATACATTTGCTTAATACTATTAATAAAACTTTGTTTTGTTTTTGTTCTTGTTGGTGTTTTTTTTAAACACGACAAAATCAGAAATTCAAGTTCTTGCACCCACTCTGTAAATAGGAAAAAAAAAATGTACCAGTAGGTTCAGAGCAAGCAAAGGCAAGAAAGCCTTCAGTAAGCAAGTTTCCTCAAGGTTTGGCCTTGCCCTCAAAAGTTTCAGTGTGCTTGTTTCAAGAAAAGCAGCAAAGGGAATGTTTTTTTATCTATGTAGAAAGAGGACAAAAAGCAGTTTTAAGTGCAACCCATCCTTTTTGTTAAGGGTTAGACTCTGAGCATTTTAGACCTGGTGGCTTGAGGCTTTCAACAAATATTTGACACTAATTGGAAGGAGTATTCTACAACATAAATGCTAACAAGTACAAGGTCAATCTAACTGCTTATAGATAGTCTTCAACATGCCTGCTCATTACTCTGTTCCCCTCACCTCTTACAAAGTCTGAGCAGCAATGTCATGTGCTGTAAAACCAGGAGGGCGTCTGAATCTCACTTGCACTACATATTGCAAGCAAGCCCTTTGACTTCTGGGCAGGGAGTCCTTGTTAAGATCTGGAATGTTCCCAATATGTTTAGCTCAGACTAAATAAGGGAACAATCAAATGCTTGTTTTTAGCCGCAGCAGAAATAACTCAAGACATCACAAAGTCACCAAGCAGGGTGAGGGAGGAATGGCAAAATACAGCCATGTGGCATTAGAAAGATATCCAAGGCTCAAGGTGTATGTTTACGATATAGCTCAGCTGACCTAACTTCAATTTTTTGCCAAGAAGGGAGTGCCTTCTCCCCCCAATCTGCTCTCCCCATGCTGGCATTTCTCTGATTATCCAGATAACAAATGGCAAGGAACTAAGCCTACAAAGCAAACCCAAACTCTGGTGCCTTTACTCCCTGAACTAGTTCACTGGCAGGGTAAATATGCACCAAGGATCATACAAGATTAGCTTCAGGACCGCCTCTTTCAGCAGAAGGCTAAAGTAAGACAGACTTCTAAATAGTGCAATGCTGTGCCTTGACTGAAAAGATAAAGTTGAAGAGCTGATTAACAAGTTGTGCAAAACCACAGTATATGGGAATCAGAAAGCCAGTGTAGCACACGATGCGACAATATAGAGCTACAGAATGTTAAGCCCTCTGAACACACCAGGTTTTTTTGAACTCTAATGTGAAATCTGTTAGCAAACCAAACAAAATTTATGTTAAATCACAGAGTACACATGACACCAATTGTGAGAAAGGGGAGACCTAAGATTGTTTCACAGGAGTGTTGGGAAAAGCCCGGTTTTAATGATGCAAAGGACAAATATCCTGGAGTAATAAGTATCAGAAGAAAGCTGATGAATAATAAGAAAAACCTTTCTGTCTTTGGAACACGCTGCAAGTTTCTCTGTGCCCCAGATAAGGAGAATAATGTGATAAATTACTAAATATGCTAAATAATCGTTTGTACATGATCATGTACAACGATTATAAAAACCCAAGGGAACCACAAATTATTACATAATTGTATCCTAAAGTAAACACAAAAAAATAGGCATTTTTTTTAAAACTATCTGCCAATGTAATCTCAATGTTTCCTAAGATAAAGGAGGTTTAACTATTTCAAATATATAAAACTGATTTTTTTTATTACATTTAATTCACAAAAGGTTTAACAGAATTTATTCAGAATTTCCCCAAAGCTTTCAATTTTATGGCTCAAACATAAAAAAAAAAAATATTCTGCAAGAACCCAACAACCACTACCACTTCTCTTCCCTTGACAGACAAAGTAGCTAAATAAGATCTGTAGAGTAAAATTCCAGGTTATCATAAATGATTCTACATATCCAAATTATGTTTCCCTAAGTTTATAAAGGGCAAACAATTTATCTTCTGCAATCAAAAGACTTGCAAATTGCTTAGATTATTTCTGTTAAGTCTTTACAAGGACAACGAAAAGTATGAATAATAGTATTTGATTACCGTTTGTGAGTTTTGAGAGTTGCCTTGGAATCCTTTAGGTTTCTCCCACTGTGATTCTTAAAAAACAAAAGCATGTTTCACCCATCATTCCATCTTATTTATGTTTAATAATCTTTAAAAAAAACAGATCTCAAGGATATAACACTGATGTGTGCACACATATAAACAAATAATATAGACACACCTCGTGGGCATATGAATAATACTTGATCAAACTACAGTATGAACACTAAATCAAGGTATCATAATTACGGCAGAGTCTGTTACTATGGCTGATATGCAGCAAAATTTTGAGTTAAAAAAAGTTTGGGTTTTTTTTGGGGGGGTTGTGTTTTGTTTTGTGGGGTTTTTTTAATGTTAGGCCAGAAGAAACTAAACACACAAGATTTTTACCTTTTGGAAGTGATCTTGTATGAGGAAAGATTACAGTAAATACTAGTATCAATCCCTAAATTTATAAGAAACAGTTTGTAACATTCTCTTTAATCATAAGAGAGGGGGTTTTATGCTCTAAGGTAGATCACAACACATAGCTCCTCAAGAGAAGTCAATCAGCTAAATCCTGTAAATGTGGAAAGAAATAATCAGTTTATTCCACATTCCTGATCAGAAAACTTAGGAAGAACACAACTATCTTCTGTATCCTTAACCTGTGACAAGCTAAACATTCCAGAAATTGTGAAATTACTGCATTCTTCCATTATTAATCAACGCCAAAACCAGTCTGGAATTCTGGATGCCTCAGTTTTGAATCTTAAATATCAAAACTCCATCAAGTTGTTCACTTTCAGCTTACTACTGAAAGAGTAGAAGAGAAAAGAAATGCAGGTAGTCCCTTTACAGTTAGTTATATCTGCATTTGCTCCCCACTAGGTTTTACCTCCAGTTTTGGTGTTGTAGTAATATGTATAGCCTTCGGGAGATAATCCTTGCACCCATTCCTTTGTTTTAGTTTTTGCTGGCATTGAGGTGTCCTGAGATGTCTTTTTTTTCTTTTCTTTCTTTTCCTTCTTCTCTTTCTTTTCTTTCTTCTCTTTAGTTTCCACTGTATTACTCTGTGTTTTACTCTGTGTCGAACTGGGACCTACGTCGTCTTAAAGAAAATAATACTCCCTTTAAAATAATCTGAACTTAAATATCAGACACTTGTCCAACAGAAAATCGGAAGCTTTGTTCTTATGAATATTTTCACTAATGAGTGAAAATTTTTATTATAGTCATACCTCATTCCTTTGCAGTTTCAGTGATTTGTAGAAATTTTCTCCGCAAATCCCATGCCAGGAGCCTGTGTGCGCGTGTGTGTATCTGTATTACTGTAACCATAACTACAGTTGGGGGAGGCAATGCTGATGCTAACAGCAGTGGAATGCAGGCACTAATCGTTGTGTTGTCCCCAGGGGCTGCTTACCCAGCGCCCGGTGTCCCTGGTGATCTGCATAGCCCCAGGGAAAGCGCTCCCGCAGCACAGTGTCTGTGGAATGCAATCGGGGACTTCCTGTACCCGAGACCGGCGTAGCCGCCACAGTTAAAGGGAAAAAACACTGACTCCAACACACCCCGCCACCCTAAGGGGCCCCACGGTGTTGCAAAGTTGCCATATCCCTGATGTGCCGGCATTTGCAAATTTAATGTTTTGCAGGAACCTACAGAGACCCAAAACTCACAGATCCGGAGGTATGACTGTATTACTCTCATAGCAAGTACATTTAAAATATATCCAAAGAATCTTACATTGTAGCACTACTGTAGTGTCATAACAAAGTCCAAATTCAAAAGATGAGTGACATAGAGAAAAACCATAAGGACCAATGAGCTCTAACTAAACAAAAAAAGAGAAACTAAAAGAGTTATAGAAAGAAAGCTTCTGCAGGAGTCTGAAACTACCAATTTTTCTTTAAAGGATGTTGTCTTCAGATGGACACAAAGGTACTTGCTGAACTGCAAGCTCAGTAGGAGATTCTCATCTCCATTGTTTCACACCAGTGGGGACCCAGTCTCTCCTACTTACAGGAAGTTGTCTCTTCAACTGGCAAAAGTGAAACATAAAATTAATCCAGGGAAGCTGCACTGATGATTCAAACCACAAACTACAGCCTATTTTTTTGTTATCACATTGGTCAATATACACCATAATTGAAATCATTCTGTACTGCAACTTCTACTACTGGCAATTTGCAGGCTTTTTTTTTATGCCAAATGAGTAAACACAGTCCTTGAGGCCTCCTCTCATGTTCCTAAATTTAATTTAAGACAAAACATCCCTATTCAATATTCTTTCAATTCTGTCTTTAATCTTTTGGTAGCTATATGAACTACCTGGCTTAATTCCGAGCCTTTTCATGTCCTCTTGATAAGCTTTCATTGCAGCTTCCTCCATTGCCGCGAATTCTTTTGACATGTTTTCTTCTTCTTTTGCCTTTTCCAAGCTTTTCTTTCTAATCTATAACAACAACAAAAAAACCCAAAAAAACCCCCCAAAAAAAACCCCACCAAAAACCCCAAGAGAATAAATTAAACAAATTTGACAAGACGAATAAAAATAAACATTTATGCAATTAAGATATTTGAGTTACCTCACTAATTCTTTTTGCCACATTTTCTTTATGATTCTTTCCTCTTTCATGAAAGTCAATGCTCTTCAAAGTGAGAAAAAAAAACCCAAGAGAAATAATATGTATTATGTAATTTTAAAAGTTAATTTTAGTTAGTTAAAATTTAGTTAGACTAAACTTAGTTAAACAAGCCTAAACATAACCTGTACTGAGAACACTTACAGCAAAAACTACAGCTATAAACTGGCTGGAATACAGGAACACTGAGAAACACTCAACAATAATGAAAAATCAGTAACACTTCATGATGGTATCATAAAATCTCACAGAGTACACGAGATGTAATTTTTTTCAAGAAATACTGTTCAGCACACATATTAGAGACAAGCAGCAGGGAATCTGGGCTCCCTCTTCGTGCTATCCTATCAAGTGTCATCTCAATATTGTTTTTTACCTTGTTCTCATGCAAGCTTCTGAAAACCATATGGGTTATTTAGTGTTCCAAATATTAGTTATCACCCTTAATTAGACAATGCTACAGTCAACAAACATCTCCTGAACTTTAATTAGTCTGCAGGTCCAAAAATCTGAGAAAGAGAAGGAGAAAGAAGAGAAGGCAAAGTGGGAGATGTGGGAAACTATGAACAGTCTGCAAGCCAAAAAAGCTGCCAGAAAGACTGATGCCAGTAGGAGCTGCAAGGAGTTCAGAATCTCCCTACAGGTACAACAGTGGAAGTCCTCATGTGCTTCTCACAAAAACCCATCTGAGCTCATTAGGTGTTCAGATGTTAGGTGCCTAAGTCTGACCTAGCAACCAAAGAGTTTCTTTGCATGAACTGACATGCAGACCCACCTCATTTGAAGACAGACTTTATAAATTACTCAAATCTCTCCATTTACATTTATTTCTCTTTATTGACTCCAAGAAGATACCTCCAGTTCTAACTAATTAATTGAGGTATCTTACTGTAACCCAGATGAGACTCGGCTCTAGGCTGAGACCCCAGCATCCAATCAGGAACTCACAACTTATCTCTAAGTAAGAAACCAATGGGTCTAGTAGTCTGCAAAAGGCATCTGCAAGCCAGAAACAACTTTCTGTGACCCAATAACATTTCTGTGGGCTGTGTGAAATGAAAGAAACCTGCTTTGGATGCTCAGCGCTCTGGCTGTACCATGCCCCCCATACACAAACAGTACACACGCCAGGTTTTGCTTTCTGCTTGCACATGAAAGCAAGGAACAGACGCAGACGAAGTTTCAAGAGAGATCAAATGTTAAGTTACAGAACTCAAAGATAAAGCAGGGTCAAATATTATAGTTCTTATCTGTACTGCCACGTAGAACAGCACACACCGTCTTTTGTGCAGGTATCTGGCTCTCATGTAATGTATGTTAAATATCACAGGTATCACAAAAGCATTTCTAACAAATTTCGTGCATCAATAGACTAGTATCAAAAAGTGATGTCCAACACCTGTAATTCAAATTCATAGTACTTAAAAATAATTGACATAGTATGGTAGACCATCGTACAGGTCTGTTGTCTGCTATCCAGCACTTGCAGTAATCGCAGAATTTTTTTGGCTGAGATTTCCAGTAATCGGCCCTGGGGAAAGAAAAAAAATATGTATAATCTGAAACAATAACCAAAGCCACAGCTTTTCATATATGTATATCTCTATATATCTATATTTTCAGAAAACAAAATTAGCCTTCTTTGGGTGATCGAATGCTAAGAGGTGGGATGTGTGTGATTTTTTTGTTGTTGTTTGTTTTGGGGTTTTTTGTTGGTTTGGCATGGGGGTGATTGTTTATTTTTAACAAAGTCCTGGAAGCAGCAAGAGTAGCTATATTGATTACTGTGCCCCATAGAGCACAGTTCAATATTGAGATTGTGCTCATCTGACCCCTAAAGACTGCAAAGTTGTTATAGTGGAGGTGGTGCTGTGAGAATCAGAAATACAAGACAAAGCAAGGCAGAGCAAGCGGCTCTAGATATCCCAGTTCAACACAAAGCAGGCAGTAAAGTGCAACTTGCATTACTTTCCATAAAAATGCACAGAGTGGGTGTTTCTAAGCATAAAACTAGATTTAATGTCAGAATCTACTTAGGATACTGTACACAGCAAACTCAGCAACACAAAGGTGCAGTTCTGGACAATGCTGAACTACTGTGGGGAATGAATCCTACACAGATTCTGACCTGTGGGGTCACACTCATGGCAGTAAATTGTTGGGATGTTTCAGTGTAAAAGTGTGAGTATTTCTGAAGCGTGTAATTAGGTAAGTGTGGAAACTTGGGAAAAACTCTTCAGTGCTCAAAAGCCAGTATATAAAAGTATTTAACAACAACATAAACAATGGATTCAATGGTTGTTTCTTCATCAGAAAACACTTTCTAATGCCAGCTAAAAGTCCACTTTAGCACAGTGGTGAGTGTCCCCATCTCTCATGTGAGAGACCAGGGGTTCAATTCCCACCAGGGAGGCAGTGATGCTGTTTAAGAGCTGGACTCGATGATCCTTGTGGGTCCCTTCCAACTCAGAATATTCTGTGATTCTGTGATAAGTCTTGTGCAGAAACAATTCTATTTCTCCTTGTCTTGCAGCAACAGGTGGAATCCTTTGGTTCAACAGAACACATTTGAGCAACAGACTTCCATGTTTTCAATTTAAAATGAGAGAGAATCAGGGACAAAATAAAAAAGCAAACCAAGATTACACTGAGAACATTGAAGAGGTCAGTCCAAAAAATTAATCTTTGTCTTCTGTCTGAAGATCAATGTACGATGTTCAAAGAAAATACTTCCTGACATTCTTATTCAATAAAACCAAACCTTTTTACATGCACCACAGCACCTGCAATCCTTATGATATGTGCAATCAGATCTTTAATTACCAGAACAGACCTGATCAACTTAACCCCTAAAATTTAAGCAGGCATCAAAATACACTCCCCTACCAGTGTTTAATGTAGCAAAAATGTATCAAGCCATAAGTAATACTGTGTTTGCAATGCACAGCTCTTCAAGCAATTTTCTGGAAATCTAGAAGGAAGGAGCTGGGCTATCCCAAATTTAAATAGAAACCTGTTAACCCATAAATGGTGTGCTTTAAAATTGTGTGATTACTTGGTCACACATTTAATTAAAAGGGGGTTTTTGTGACTTACATCAAAATGCACTAAGGTCAAAGCCTGAGAAATCAAATGCTGTGGCTGGAAAACAAAATGCATGGGAGGAAGAAATTCAGAACTCAGAAATATCCGCAGATCTTTTCCCTATTTGACCTATAGCTCCTAAATTGTCTCTAAATCCTTCATCGTCATCTACAATAAATTTCCAGCTAAAAGCAGGGTTAACCTTCCTAAGGCAATGGACCAATTCTGACATAAAACACAGACTGGAAAAAAAGCCTCACTGCATGTCTTGGATATGCAGGAATCTCTGCCTATTTCCAAGTTTAACCTAACACAGGTGGCTCTTTCGCTTCAACAGAATCGAGTGTAAGTGCTAAAATTAAGACTGTACAGCTGCACCCACAACAAGTCAAGACCTGAGAGTTTGACAAGCTATATTTTCACAGTGATATTTTTCGACTTCTTTCCTAAATGCTACTGGACATTGTATCTTTTGCAAACCACTGTGCAGGAATCGTGCTGAAGAACCTGAGGCAGACCTGTGGCTTCAGTACAAATTCACATCTTCTGAAATAAGCCTTTTGTCTTCATCTACTGTTGGTTTTGATAAAAACTGAAGCTGGCTTTCTTGATACATACAAAATAAATGGAAATGGCGCTCTGTGCAACAAAACAGGTAACCTAGGAACCTTAAATTCTGCATTTCATGATTAATGAAATTAATCGTGTAACTTACAGTCTCAATTTTGTGACTTATGTCTATGAGGAATCTTAAACAGCAAGGAAATTTTTGTGAAGATTTCCCACTTGAGTTCACAACACCGGGAAAAAGAGCAAGCTCAGATGAAATATCCATCAAGTAACATCAGTCACTGTGACAACAGCAGAGCCTGAAAGCCCCAGCGGTGCTTTGATGAGAGCAAACCAAAGAGCGTATACAGTAACCCCTTGCTACTTCGTGGTTCACCACTTGCAGCTTCAGTACATTGCAGGGTTATCCCCCCTGGATTTACAGTATTTACCGCTACTTTGCGGATTTCACTTATTGCAGCATCTTTCTGGGACAGACCCCCTGTGAAATTCGAGGGATTACTGTATTTGGAAAGAAGCAAGACCCCACTTCAGTGAGATGCTCCAAATGCTTCAAAGGCTCCAGGAACAAACCTGAAAGTTAATCCAGATCAAGGACAATGTTTAAATCTGTGATAGTTTTATCAATCTGCCAAATAGAGGCTTGAGAGCAGAGGCTCTGAAAGTGGTATACAAGTTTTTCATACTCTAATAATTGTGTACAAGTCAAGAGAAACACGGTTATTTTAAAAAGTCATTGCAGTTAATATGGGATAGTTTTAAAGACTCCTTATCTTCTGCTTACCCTTACATCAGTAAACTAAGGATTCTTATTTTCAGCTTTACAGCTGTGCCAAATTCCTAAGGACCAGAAAGCTGATCAGCTAGCCAGCACCAGCCCAACTATCTTTCTTCCTTCCTTCCACTAAAATGAAAAGACAGGCTTGAGTGCATCACATCTGGTTTGAAAGTCCACTTTAATACAGAGGTGAGTGTCCCTGCCTCTCATGCGGGAGACTGGGGGTTTGATTCCTGTCAGGGAGGCAGTGGTGCCATTTAAGACTTGGACTCAACGATCCTTGTGGGTCACTTCTAACTCAAAATATTCTGTGATTTCTGTGATTGTGCAGGTTGCAGGTTTGAGGCTCAGCACTGTACATATTTATTCAGCTGTGGCTCCCAAACAGGAGCTCTGCAACACAGACCCCACTTCCCAGAGATGGCTAAGCAGATCAACTTGGCCACCTGCTACTGGACACACAGGGAGCAGAGCAGCGCCAAACAGACGGGCACTGAGTAACTTCTGGACAGACAGCTGTAAACTTTCATCCAGAGTTGGAAGTCCTATACTAACTTGCAAGAAATGTGCATCTCCTCAAGTGCAGTGATTTTATTTCAAGTTTTACTGATCACACCTCTCAGGGACAGAATATGCAACAGTTCAAGGGGCTAAAGGGGAAGGAAAAACAGGGAGTGAATATCAAATTGTTTTTTTTAAAACTTTAATGAAATGACAAAGTTTTTGCTACAAACAGCAGAGTGCAGAGTGAAAACACATCAAGGTTAAGACCATTTTCAGATTTCCAAATTCCATTGCTCATAGGGAGCAAGAAGATGTGGAAGAACAACTAGAAGCTCTGAAATAACAGCACCTGCCCCATTTGCCATTCCAGAAGACATGAAAATGATGACACTCAGAGAGAAAACACCAGAACTCGGGTATCTGGACTTCGCTTAATTCATTTCTCGAGTCACAAGAACCATGCAGACTACGCTGCAGTGACTGGGTCACACATTCCGGCACAAGAAGCAGATGTTTGGGAGCACATAAAGGGGACAAGTTCTGTCAACAACGTTCAGAAAGTAACCTCCAGAGTAACTCCAGCAGTACTGGGGTCCAGGGCTCCAAACCGGCCACATGCAAACTGCTTCTCCTCATGAGTTACTATATTATTAATGTCTTAACAGGTGGTGGAAACAGCTTTCCTTATACATGGGAGCTTAAAAAACCCTCGTAAAGTAGCTATCTTCATCTGAAACAGCTTTGCCAAACTTTACTTGGAGATTGGACTGGATGATTTAGTTGCTACCACATGCCGAAATTAAAGGGGGGAGGGGAGGGAGGGGAGGAAAAGAAACAATTGTTTTAGGTGGTTCTGAACACAAGAAAGAAAAATCTGGCTGTGCAAGCAAAATCTGGAAGTATTTGTTTTGAAGAGACCTGTTCTAAAACAGACTTGAAATCTGGCAGGGATGCAGGGGAATTTGTCCCTGGGATGTATTTGTCCAAATTATAAACTTTCAAGGCATAAAAAACATAATACAAGCTCAGCACTCTGGTTTTAGTGTCACAGCCTCTGAAGGAAGACTTTACAGGAAGGTAACATCTTACAGCTTTCTGCAGGTTTAAGCTGCTATGTGCATCATGTTCTTAAACTCAGGTGTGTGAAGTAAGATTGAAGTTCTTGACTATGCAAAGACAGTAAGTCAGATTACAAATTGTGGCTGCTCTATAACAGCCAGCCAAAAGAATGCAGACTTTGTTACTGTTTCTGAATACTACTTCGGGAACACTGTGTACTTCTAAAGAAAAGTAATAGGTCTGTAATGGAACGAAGCAGAAAGAATAAAAGAAAAAAAAAATCACATCTATTTCACAATAGACCCTCATCCACATGGGAAGCCATTCTAGAACAGCTAATTTCGATTCAAATATCCCAGTACTGGTGAGATCTTAAAATGCAACGCTAATATTGGCAGGGAAGAAAGTCAAAAAGGTTTTCTCGTACTGTGACGTAGGTTCCACAGAGCACTAATCCTACCCTAAAACCTTTTCTCAGATACACACCCATAATTTTTATTTTTAAAAAATGGTGTTTAAAAATAAGGATGAAAGAAAATAGCATCCCCGACACTGCGAATACAAAGGACAGTCCTTCTACCTAACTTTAGCTTGCTGGCTTTCTAATAGATCACCCAACACAGGTCTGTATGTGGGCTCCTACAGAGTAGGACTGGATGGGAGTTTCATCCACATGAAACAGAGCACTTCTCTGAAGGGCTTTGCTCTTCTGGCCTTCAAGTCGATCATATTTTTTCGCAAACCACCTGTAAACTCTAATTTGCAACCCAAGTGGCTGCTTCTTTTTATTACTACATTAGCCCCTTCTGAACTACGTACAAATCACAACACCCCCATAGACAGAAGAGTTGCAGAGCTGCTGAGTCTGACCTGTATTGGCACTGAAGAGAACTTTCATGAATCTGCTTTACCAGACCTCTCTTCTAAATTGCAAATGACAGAACCACAGAATCATTTAAGTTAGAAAGGACCTCTAAGAGCGTCGAGTCCAACTCCTAACACAGCACTGCCAAATCCACCACTAAAACATGTATCTACGCGAAACATCAAAATGTCTTTTAAATACCACCAGGAATGGTGACTCAACCACTTCAAATGCTACAAATACAGTGTATTTTTAATAATATACAAGAATGCACAAGGATATCAGGGAAGGCAACCTTCTGCATGCACGAAGCTTCAGTTCTCTAGGTCATCTCCCCTAACTTCAGTTGTTTAAATAGTGAGATAAGAATTGTCTCAGCTCTCCATTTCAATAGATGGTAACTGTCACCTCCAAAACACCACATCTTTCCATCCTAACGAGACACTCGAGAAGCAGATTGAACTCCTAAGGTGCATGTTTCTTCCTTGGACAGGGAACTTAAAGCAAACTGCCCCAGTCAGCCTTCCAAAGTTAAATACCAAAAGTCAGGGCTATCTATTGAGAGCAGAGGTCTGCTGCTGTAGGTGCAGGAGGATATGGGCTATGTCAGGACGAATGTGATAAGAATTAGAAGAGACGAAAAACCAGCACCATAAATTGGGTCAAGAAACCGTTCAGGTATAATTTTAGCAATAACTAACATTAAGAACACCACTGTACATAGTACCAATCTATAAGACAGGCTCGCACAGCTCATCATCAAATACATCCTCACAAAAAGGCCTCTAAAGAAAGTTTTGATCAGCTTAAGATTTTTTTTTTTTCATTAGAGAAGTTAGGATATCCTGAAAAGTAAAAGAAACAAGCGAACGCCATTCATAGGTCATTCCCACCTAAATAAGGATCACAGCTCGGACTTTCACACGCACACACACCCCCGCCACGTGGTCGGGTATTAACTCAAATTTCCTAATTAAAGATTTAGCGGAGTAGCGACGGCCAGGTAAAACCAAGGCACGGAGGCTTTTCTCCCGCACGCTTCGCCCAGAAGCGGAGGTGCCACAGGAGGCCGAAGGGAGTTACGGGGGCACAGAGGGCGAGGGGCAGGGCAGGGCAGAGGGAGGGGAAGGGGCGCAGGGCAGGCGGGGGGTGCCGGGGGACGCCGATCCCACACCGGCGGGAGGCGACGCTGCCCAGCGTGTGCCAGGGAGATAAGGGGCCGAAAGCGCAGCAGCAACAAACATGCCGAAGAGGAAGGGAGGGAGGACGGACGGGAGCAGAGAGACCAGAGCGTCACGGAAACACCTCGCTGGGCGAGGCGGGGGTCGCGGCCGCAGCCCCGCTGCCTCGGCCTNNNNCGGTGCCTGTGTCGGGAGGGCTCTTGCTGCGGGACGGCTTCCCCCCCCTTCCCCCCCTCCTCCTCCTCCTCCTTCTCCTCCTCCTGTCCCCGCTGTCCCCGGCGCCGCCGCCCTGCCCTCCCTCCCTCTCTCCCTGCCTGTCTCCCTCCTTCCTGGCCGCCTCCTCCGCCGTCCCGGGTCGGGAGAGGACGAGGCACGACACGGGCGGCCCCGGATCGCCTCCTTCGCTGCTTTCCACTAATAAAACTCGCACTGGGCTGGTTTTCCGTACCACCCCCCCCTCCACTCCCAGCCCCGTGTGACTGATCTCCCCGCGGGTCCGCGAAAAAAGCCGTGTTAATTCACCGGCTGCAGCGGGCGGGTTGTTTGCTGCAGTCACGCACAGGGGAGGAGGAGAAGCCTGCGGGGTGAGTCATGGCTGGGAGAGGCCCTCCGCTTGTTTATGGCGAAAGCTGGGGGTGGCTCATTCAGCGTGTGGGAAACACGGGGAGTAAGAGCTGTCTCGGTCCGTCGTACAGGGCTAAGGCAGAGGTACCTGTACGTGCCCCTTCCTACACCAGCTCTCTGTCGAGCTGCCGGGGAAGGGAGATAGGGAGGTAACATTGCTTTTTTCCTGAAGGAGGGCTTGTGGTCAGACTGTCATAGCTGGCTCCAGGAGTTATGCATTGGTCAGCATTTCCATTGTAAGTGTAGTTTTTATGTAGTTTACAACTTGGTTATAAAAATATGCACTGGGTTGACGTTTAGTTGACGGCCTCTTCTCCAGAAACATCTAAGCAACTTTAGAAATGGTTCTGTTTAGGTGCTAAGTGGAAATCCATGGGACATACTGGCTTTTTATGTTTCCTTGAACTTTAAAACTTAGCTGCATACACACACGGACGCATTTACAGCTGTTAGTCCAAAACAATTCCTTCCCTCCTCCCCGCGTTTGTTAAATTGAAGAAGGTTTGGAAGGCTTGGCCTCTGTAGGCATCTCTCATTAGTTAGTGCAGCAGGGACTGAGGACCACTTTAGTGCAGTGGTAAGTGTCCCCACCTGGCGTGTGGGAGACCCAGGTTCAACTCCCGCCAGGGAGACAGTGTTAAGAGTTGGACTCGATGATCCTTGTGGGTCCCTTCCAACTCAGAATATTCTGTGACTCTTGCCTTGAGGGAGGGCACACACCTACAGAAGGGACATGGGGCACTGTCAGTCCACACAGCCCTGACCCTTGAGTGCCAAGACAGTTCCAGCACTGCAGACAAGAAGCTGGTGTTAAAATGAAGGCAGAATATATTAACCTAGCTCCGAGGGATTTTTCATTTATTTTTTTTCTGTGCTTGTTAAATTGCTGCTTTTGAGGCAGGGAACAAGCCCAGTCTTTAGGAGCTTTCGGTTTTGTGCCTCTGCATATGCACGTATCTGTGTCCCGTGAAACGTGTCTGCCACCCAGTGGATGTCGCTGATCCCTATAGGCTCTATATTCTATAAATTTACTACTTCTCCACCCCGCCCAGCCCTACCCCGGGGGTAGGTTTGCGCAGCTAAGTGCTCAGGAGTTGTAAAAATACCAGGCTGACCTGGGTGCCGTGGGCCTGTGCAGGGTGGTTGGATGGGACACGCCTTGCTCCTTCCTGGGGTGGTGAACCCGAGGTGCATTCTCCAAGGTGTAGCAGCTCTCTGGCTGGGCAGCGAGAAGAGGTAACATGAATGAGGCAGAGGGAGATGCAGCTTCATGCCTGAGACTGGTGGAGAATTGGATCTTGCAGCCTCTGCCTTTGCTGAAGGATTTGAATATACGTCTGTGTGCTGTTGGATTTTCTGGAAGCCTGGCCTAAGTCCTCGGGACCTGCGTCGCAGTTATACTGAACTTACCCATGTGGAAAAAAAATGAGCAGTTGTTTGCTCTTGACATGCAGAAGATATTTATAGGTCTAAGCATGTTAAAAACACAAGCCTTGAGTGTCAGAACTGCTTGCTCAGTGTTTTTTTCTTCAGTCTTTTCGTACCGTAATTTCCCATATCCTTTATATTACAGATCACTGCAGTTATGAGACCCATAAAAGAACCCGAGCACAAAGAAATCATTTCCCCTCGTATTAAAGTGTGTGATGATGCTCTAGGGAGCAAGAATTTGTCTATTAATTATAGCAAAGCTTCAGTGGGGAAAAAATGTGACCAGGTCAGGTGCAATTAGAGATTGATCTCCTTTCGTATTAGCACTAGGAGATATTTTTTGCTACTGTAGACCACTTAGTTCTAATAATTCCTGAATTACGTTGTGTTATCACATTTTTAATGCTGCTTTTTTGTGAGTAATTTCCTAGGTTTTGTTTCCCTTAGGAAAAGTGCCAAAAGCAGATAGTCAGCCTAGGGGTGCATATGCGTGTCACCATCCTTTGTTGGCTGGATTTCTAATGTAACACTGAGGACTCCGCTGTTTGAGCCCTCTGCTGAGGATAACCAGTGTTGGTAGGTTGTGGCTGTGGTCTGGGTTAGGGTATCATATAGTGTCATAGTGTTGATAAGGTTGGAAAAGACCTTGAGCATCATCAAGTACAACCTATAATCCAACTAAATCCTAACATCTGTAACATTTATATCATAACCCTCAACACCTCATCCAGTCTGCCCTTAAACACCTCCAGGAACGGCGATTCAACCACCTCCGTGGGCAGCCAATTCCAATGCCGGATCACTCTTTTGGTGAAAAGCTTTTTCCTAATGACGAGCTGGAGCTTAAGACTATGACCTCTCATTCTATCTCCAATGGCCAGAGAGAAAAGACTGACCTCTGCCTGTCTACAACCTTCTTTTAGGTAGTTCTAGACAGCGATCAGGTCATCCCCGAGCCTTCTCTTTTCCAGGCTGAACAGACCCAGCTCCCTCAGCTGCTCCTCATAGGGCTTCTTCCAGCCCCTTTATCATCCTTGTTGCCCTTCTCTGAATGCATTCCAGCACCTCGACATCTTTCTTAAATTGAGGGGCCCAGAACTGGATACAATACTCAAGGTGTGGTCTAACCAGTGCCGAGTACAGGGGAAGGATAACTTCCCTTGTCCTGTTGGCCACACCATTCTTGATGCAGGCCAGGATGCCATTGGCTCTCCTGGCCACCTGGGCACACTGATGGCTCATGTCAAGTTTGTTTATGGTCCTCTAATACCCCCAAGTCCCTTTCTACCTGCTCACTCTCTAAGCACTCCATCCCCAGCCTATAGCTCTGCTTGGGGTTGTTTTAACCAAAGTGCAGAACCCAACATTTAGACTTGTTGAAACTCATCCTATTGGAGTCTGCCCATCTTCCCAGTCTATCCAGGTCCCTCTACAGAGCCCTCCTACCCTCTAACAGATCAACATGTGCTCCGTGCTTGGTGTCGTCTGCAAATTTGCTCATGATGGACTCAATCCCATCATCAGTATCGTCAATGAATATATTAAACGGGACTGGACCCAAAACGGACCCTTGGGGGACACCACTAGTAACTGGTCACCAACTGGATGTGACACCATTAACTATCACTTGTTGTACTTGCCAGTGTCCCAAGTACCTGGTGCCATTGAGGCCTCCACTAGCTCCGATGTGGAAAGCCTGAAGCCTCCTGCTGCTCCCTTTGAGCTGCAGCCCTGTCCTGCACTGGGTGAGAAGTTTCCTCTTGCTGTGGGGAAGGCCTATGTTGTGTGATCAGCATGAGGAGTTGAGAAGAACGTGGATACTGCCTAGCAAACACCTACTGAAAATCCACACAATGCAATTTGTCTTTTGGATGTTTGATCAAATGCAGGTGGACTGTTCATGGGGGCAGCAAAAGGGACACCTCCAATATATTGGTTCCACACCTCGTATCAGATTTCAGATCTGTCGCCAGGAGCTGGAGGGGTGGGATAGCCTTTCGAGTTCACCAGAGACACCTATTGACGTTGAAAGACAGCATTTCCCTGTTCTGAAGATAGCTCAAATATTCTGAGTTCTTGTAATCACAGTTTGCCTCTCTCTGCACCCCTCACTCCAAGGTAACCTTTACACACATGGAACAAAATTTAGCCTGAGGCAGACATTCAACTTGGAAAATTTCAACCCAAACCGTCCAAGTCTGGCCAAGTTACAAGCAGCTGGAAGCAGCATCTTGCATTGGAAGTGTTCAGCAGCTGCCTAATAGGCGATGTTATAAGCTTTGTGAGTGCTGTGTGTATGTTTATGTAGATATGAAGTACACTGCTGAATTCTTTGATGGTCTGTGAACCTGGTCTATGAACTGGCAGCTGGTTGATGTTGATTTTTTATTTTCTTAGAGAGTGGAACATAAACCACTTTGGTTAATGGTATGAAGGCTTTTCCTTACTTACATTATTCATTGTTGTTTTCTTGGCTGAAAAACTAAAAACTTTAAAATGGAGCCTCTGAAATAAATGACAAGTCAGGGCTTACTAGTTCTGAATCTTTCAAAATGACTTAACAATTGTTAAAGACCAGTTTAACGTAGAACTACAGCAAATTGCTTCCCAGCATTTTGAATTGTGAAAAACCCACATCTCCCAAATTCTTAAGCTATTCATCAACTGTTCTGTTGTAGCAGACTCACCCTATATTGTGTCCCTGATATATCTATTAACTCTGTAGTGAAGTGTTGGTTTAAAACAATTGTGCCATGGAGTCACTGTGGAATAAATACCACAAACATTGGCAAAGTTGCTTCATAAATCTTCCTCAGTTTAGAGAGGAACTTAGGCGTGCCTTTTTTCTATGCATTGCAGCTGTTTCTTCTGGGCTTCCCTGGGGGCTGGATCTTGTTCTAAGGCTGGTTAATATCAATGTATTCACAGCTTTTATGA
This sequence comes from Pitta sordida, assembly GCA_013390025.1. NCBI lineage: Eukaryota > Metazoa > Chordata > Aves > Passeriformes > Pittidae > Pitta > Pitta sordida. The sequence continues at coordinate 245,774 of WEKX01000078.1, read as the reverse complement.
TGATACATATCACATCATTACCAGTGCATTACATGCAGGTTAGTGCAAGTGTGGAACAAGTTATGTATTAGCATGCTGTATTCCAAATATTTTTTTTAAATGATAAGTATCCATCAGAAGGTGTTTTTCATGCAGAGGAAAAGGAATCAGGACTCTGGTTACATCAGCAACATGAAAGACTGTCTTCAGACTGGTAATTTGAAAGAAGACATAAGAATTTGTGCAGAGTTTTCATTGCAATGCTGTGATTGCAGTGTGGTCTTTGGCTGTATAACAACATAAATATTGCACAGAAGTAGGAAAGTACGTGGCATTAGTAAGATCACAAGAATTCCGTGTCTGGTTTTGCTGCTCTCACGTGAGGAAGGATGTGAAATAATAGTAAGAGCAAAGTGACAAAAGTGATTCAGGGTTTGGAGACTGGACTTCACAATTACCGATTGTACATGTGAGAGAGGAAATGGTGCCTGTATGTATCGTACATGTGTGTAAGGAAAATACATGGTATTTACTTGACCGTTTCATAGATGAAGTTAGGTATGTTGTACCTTGGAATAATAAGTAGTGCTGAGGGCAGGAGATTTGCTGTTGCTGGAAGTGTTTTAAGTGAGATGGGGTTTCCTTCTCAAAGATGTGCTTTGGCTTGCTTAGGTGGAGGACATTTCCAGTGTGTGTAGAAAGGGAAGAAGGACTGTGCTGCATTCATAGTTTACTAGGATTTTTCTTGTTGGAAAGAACTGAAAGTTGAGGAGACCAATTTCTTGTAAATCAGTAGCTCTAGAGGTGAAAACATGTCAAGGAGTGTTTCTACTGGATTGAAAATGCTCAAGCACTCCTCTCAAACGTGATTTTTAAATGCACTTGCCTCATCTGCCCTACTGAGATGTGCAATTTTTAGAAAATAATGACAGTACAGCCTTCAAGGGGTTGGCCCATATGCCTGTTTGCAGTTTTCCACTTTGTGACATCTTACTATGTTTGTAATATTTGGTGAGCTTCATTCCCTTCCTGGCTGGGAGGTGAAACATTGTTTGAGGCTGAGATTAAAATGACCTCTGTCTCAGGGGCATTTTAAGTTTGAATCTCATACTGCTGAATAGTTGAGCTGTATAGCTTACTGGTTTTATGCTTAACAGAACAAATTTTGTGTGTGTGATAATTATGCACCCACACAACTAAATTTAAAAAGGCTGAAAATGCATATTAGTAGGACTGTGTTGTCTGTCAGCTTTAGTTTTCCCTTTCACCACTGCCAAAAGTAACTATGATCAGGATAGTCAAGAGTTGTGTTTTTATTGAGTGTATTCTGTACCTGCTGTGTATGTGCGACCTTTCCACAAGGTCCCTAATCCAGCACATCTGGGTCAGTGAAGATGTAATTTTGCTCACTCCCCATAATAAATTTCATTTCCTTATTTTATTTATGTGTGTATACACGGATTATATTTTTTCTTGTTAAAACCTACTATTAAAACCCACCTGCATATTCTAGGCAGTGTGGTATTCTAGTCTTTTTTCCTCCATTAATACCATACCGATACTAAGAACTTACATTGTCTGGAGTACTTGGTCATACAGGCATCACTGAAATTTAATGAAGTGCTTCAGCCTTCCTGACCTTGTTCTCTGACTCCTTCATGTGTCATCCATTCAGGTAGGAAACCAAGCACTCTCCAAGTCCTGGCAGAAAGTGGCTCACATGGTGTGTGCTGCTGCAGCTTCTGTTTCAGCATCTGCTGCTCCTGGAGAGACACTGGCACCGTGCCATTTCCAGCATGCTGCACATTGTCCTGTATTGGATGCTTTTAGGGTGTTTGGGCTCTTTGTGGTGGGACCTTATGGGTCCCTTCCAACTTGGAATATCCTGTGAACCCTGAGCTGGTGGTGGAGCAGTGGAACTGCTGGTAGGAAGTCACAGAGTTCTGCAACTTGCTGCAGACCTTCAGAGACCTTTTTTCAGGCAAGGGTGGAATTAAGCAGCATCCTGTTCTTTGCTGTTTAGTTTTGTTAAGAGGGGAAGTTCAAGAAGAAATCGAAATGTCTATTTTCAAGGTCTGACGTTTGTTGAGAGAATTACAGCTGATGTTTGTTTTGAGAGAAACTGAAAGAGTGGACTTTGTCACCAGTTTACACTGTTGTAGAGATGAGTAGGTTATGCTACCCTGTGTCATTGGATTTGGTATTTTTTAAGGTAAGTGACAGGGGAAGTGGTATTGTGGGTAAGAGGACACCAAGACTAGTCAGAAAAAATATTATAACAGTAGTTGGTGTTCATGTGCTGGCATAGGAATACTGACTGATCCAACTTTGTAGTTTTTGAACCAACATCTAATTATGTCATGATAATACGTAATGTGTTGTCTAAGGAACAATGAACCTCTAGAGAATAGTCCATAACTGTGATGGTTGCCTGTCTTCTCCATCAGTCACCCCCCAGCAGCTCGTTGGTCATCTAGCTTTAGGAACACTGTCACTGGTACTTTGTTGTATGTGTTCTCCTTCTTTCTTACCCAGTCAGGTTTTTAAATCATGTCCTTCAGTTTGTTACTGAACTGAAAACAAGTAGAAATAAAAATTCTAAAGTGTTTTGTTTTTCAACCATTCTGGGCAAAATGTTTTTTTTTTTGAGGCCACTTGTTTTGTCTGCCAGAAAAATAAATTACTTACCAGCTCTGGATAAACGGGGAGGAAATGAAGATTGTACTTGGATTCTGACTGGAATGTGATCAGACTTGGGTGACTTAAAACCATGCTTTTGCTCTGTAGACCTACCACAATCAAATTTTTCCATCTTTATTATGAAATGTATCTTGAATGTTTGTTAATATGCCTGAAGAATAGGAAATAGAACTGGGAATGAAAGAAAATCAAGTAAAACAAATTAGGAAGGGAAGGAAAACAGAAAAAGGCGATTCAAACTAGCTCTCTCCTTCTAGCTGTGAGGATATGAGCCAGGGACATGAGATGCAGAAGAAACTGTGAATAGTCCCACGGATAAAATTGTGATAATTTAAACTGCTACAGAATAACTGGGAGCTAGATCAGTGCCTACAGAAAAATATTGAGTTTAATTCATAACCCATAATAAGAAATTTGCATTCCTCACCTCCAATTTAGTGGATATGTTTTTACTGAAGGATTTTTTTGTTTCTTTTTTAAGAACCAAGTGTAACCTTTTCCTAAATATGAGGAAAATAGACTTAAATTTTAATACTGCTACCAATGAATTAAAATCTGAATGCTGCTACCAAATAACATTGAAAAGCAGTTGTCTGTATTTGCAGCTTAAATTTTTCCCCCTTGTCTCCCAAACATCATGTTAGCATGATGTAGTGTTGAGGAGATTAAGAGAATGAAGTGTGGACAGGCATTTTTTTCACCTAATTAATGATCACATTTTCACAGTGAACAGTAGCCATCAGTGAAGCTTCAGAGTTTTCCTAGTTAGCTATAACCAAGAACTCAAGCTCAAGATCTTCCAATTCCTTTTAGACAGTTCCTTTAAGTCTGGGCTTACTTTGCTGTGCTTTATAAAGAAGGAGGAAGGTACAGAAAGCCCTGAGCAACTCTGTGCGGTGTCAGGAGCTGTTTGTTAGCTGAGAATTGGTGCCAATGATCAGACCAAAGCAGAAAGTGAGGGGGAAAGTGAGGCAATAAGGCCCCATAAGGGATTTTGGGGAAAATAGTACATATGAATTAGCAGCCTACCATGAGCTCTGTTTAATCTCAGTAGGAGGGTTGGTTTTTTTTTTCCTCAGGAGATTTCAAGTCTTTGAGTGTTTAATAAAAGTGAAAATAAATGGATGATGAGGAGTCATCTTTTAGGGGCTTGTGCAAGTACAGCTAGCAGAAGTGTATTTCTGCTCTGCTCAGAGTCAGAGAGACGGTGTGGTTGAACAGGAAAAGTCAGGTTGGGTGGGGCTTTGAGCAGCCTGTGTTAGTACAAGATGTCCCTGCCCGTGGTGGAGAGGGTGGACTAGATAATCTTTGAAGGTGGCTTCAAACTCAAGCCATTCTATGATTCTGTGATGTTGGATGGTGTGCCAGAGAGGCGATTTGTAATGAAACAAAAGCAGTCCTGTAGAGAAGGACATGGGACTTCTTGTGGATGGAAAGGTGGACATGAGCCAACAAGTGTGTGCTTGCAGCCCAGAAGGCAAACTGGATCCTGGGATGCAGTGGAAGAAGCGTGGTCAGTAGGTCAAGGCAGGTGATTCTGCCCTTCTGGGAGGCCCCATCTGGAGTGCTGTATCCGGCTCTGAAGTCCTTAGCCAAAGAAAGACATGGACCTGTTGGAGCGTGTCCAGAGGAGGATTGCGAAAACGATTAGAGGACTGGAGCACGTCTCCTGTGAAGACAAGCTGAAAGAGCTGGGAAAACAGAAAGCTCCAAGGAGACCTTAGTGTGGCCTTCCAGTACCTTGAGGGGACTTATGAAAAGGAGGGAGAAGGACTTTTTATGTGGGCAGATAGTGACAAGACAAGGGGCAATGCTTTTAAAGAGTGTAAATGCAACTACTAAATAATTATGTATATGCTGTTCCTGTTTTGTTTTATCAGTGTAAATTAACAGTTCTGTGCTGGATTAACTCTGACCTGCAGATTATCAGATCAGATCTTCAGCCTGCTCTTTTCGGGCTATAAACATGATTGGTTCCCTGGGCATTATACCTATTGATTTGTACCTTAAGTGTGGTGCTCTCTCCTCCATTTTCTTCCTATATGGTATCCAGCTGCTATTTCACCAAAAATGTACATGTGCATTTTCTGATGGTGCAGGTAGCACTTTTCCCATTTGCTATGTGGTGTTGCTAGTAGACATGTAATGCTACAAGTGAATTTCCAATGTGCTGTATAATTTTCTTACATAATTCCTGTACTTCCAGATCTGACTTTTGCCCCAGTGGTGCACAAATTATATATTTCAGCAGCTTTGAAAACATTCACTGTATAATGTAATATGCGTTGCTATCAGCTGGGGGATGAGTGGCTGGAGGGTGGTGATATGGAGAGGGATTTGGGAGTAATGGTTGACAGAAAACTTAATATGAGCCAGCAGTGTGCCCAGGTGGCTAAGAAGGCCAATGGCAACCTGGCCTGTATCAGGAACAGTGCGGTCAGTTGGACTAGGGAGGTTATTCTTCCCCTGTATGTGACATTGGTCAGACCACATCTTGAGTACCGTGTCCAGTTCTGGTGTCCCCAGTTTAGGAAGGATGTTGAGCTGCTTGAGAGGGTCCAGAGAAGGGTGACAAGGATGTTGAAAGGACTGGAGAACAAGCCCTATGGGGAGCAGTTACAGGAGCTGGGCTTGTTTAGCCTGGAGAAGAGGAGGCGGAAGAGATCCCCTTTGCTCCCCTGTCCCGTCACGTGGCACAAAGAGGTGCCAGGAATGCCCGCTGGCGCTCTGGGGCCAAGGAGGACAGGATGATGGGTGTGGCTTATTTGCATATGTATGAATCGCCACTCTTTGCGGAATCTGGGTTTTGCCGCATTCTCCCAGTCCCAAACCCCTGTAAAACTTGAGGGATTACTGTATTATTTGGGATCTTCTCAGGAAGCAGCAGCCTGCTGCATGCAATTAACGATTAGCAATAAAAGAATTGAAGGGTGCTTGTTTAGGACAGGGAGTTCATTTTCTCATAAAAGAGTAGCAGCTAGTAGGTTGTTCTTAACTTATGCAAAGCAGCAAGGGATCAAATCCTAAAACTAACAGCCCTGAGGATTGGGACAATAAATGAAAAAAACCAAAAAAGCTTCCTCCTTTCTGAGTAAGATTATTGACCACTGTTTTAAGAAAAGTTGTTTCAATTACTCTTATTCTGAATATTAAAATTAAATTAGTCTGATGCTACTCTTCAGTTACTCACACAGGAAGACTTCTGTGGTGACAAAAGTCTTCTGTTGTGACGAAGTCACAAGTGGTATATTTTTGTCTGATACCCAAAGCTGGAAAACATTTCTGATGCATCTTGCTAAAATTGGATAGCATTAAAAGGAAAAGTTCAAGAAATAAAATTAATTACAAAGAAGCAGTCGATGAAAAACTCTGTATTTAGGCTACCATCCTAGAATGTGAGCACTCCTCAGATTGGGTACCTGTCACTTGATGGTAGAGGTAGTTGAAATCAGCCCACTCTACTGGGATGTTTTCCGGAGCACACATATCTCTGAAGCTGATGGACCCTCAGTAAATGCAGGACAAAATGGATTATAAGGTTAAACATACATACTGAAATGTGGTATGGACAATATTAGACTAAAATAATAAACATAATGGTGTATACTATAGTACTTTGAATGGAGTATTGAGAATATGAAGTCTCTATCACAGGTTACTTGAGGAGAATACTGAGTTTCTTCCATTAATAACAGAATGAACTCTGTACGTAGAAAGCGGGAGGGAAGTCACATCTGTGAAGCTGTGCCTGCCATAGTATCTTCTTGTTCTCTTAGCCTCTGGTTCCCAATTAGGGTTACCTAAACCACAAAACCAAGGGAGATGATTCCTGGGAGGCTTTTGGAAAACGCATCATAGGAGCAGTCATTCTCTGGAATCTTGTAGGATATGTCTGACTGTTGTACCTCTCTTTTATGGGCAGGTGACACTAGCAGAGGTGATGGTTTGGTTTCTTGGAGTGATCCATAGGATTGTAATTCTACAGGATTTTCTGGTAGGACTGCTAATCTGGCTGAAGATGAGCATAGAGACAGCAGCTGTTGCTTGTGCAACTCAAAATGTAGCTGAGAGACCAAAATGTTGGCCTTCCAGCAGCCTGCTCACCTCCCCCACAGCGCCAAGCTCCCCAATACCCCTCCTTTTTGTGTCCTACAGTCTTTAGTTTTTTCTCTCTTTACCATGATTTCTGTGTTCATCAATTGGTTAATGTAGCATGTATTTGCCTAGGTAAGCCTGCTACTAACAGTATTATTTCCTGAACAAGCAAGTAACTAGATGACTGTTCTTTAATAGCCGGGTCTCTACGGGAGCGAGTTGCAATGGAAAATTGATGCATTCACGTGAACTTACTTCTTTGCACAATGTATTTTCTTTTTCCTGCCTCTCCAAGCTACCGTTTTTATCTTTTCCCATTAATTAGAGCAACTAGAAGAGCCGTAATAAACATACTTTCCTTTTCTTTGTGTTCACATCCTGAGCGGTGCAGAAAAATACCCCATTGCATTCTTGCAAGCATCTGAAATATTCGTGGAACTCTAGCTCAACTTTTTTCTAAAAATGATGTTTATCTGGATTGCCTTTAATTCCTTAAGTTTGGTCTGCATCCATGCAGGCAGGAAGCACAAGTGAGGTAGCCAGTGTTGCTGGCATAGGGTGGCGGGATTGAAAGGATAACAAAAATTGGAATAGAAGGAAACAGTTTTTCATCTGACTGGAGCAGTGGAAAACCTTGCAGCAACCGGCTCAACATGTGCAAATACTGAATACTCTTTTGTTATTGTCTAAAACACAAATGTGAATAAATAACTCCCTGGTACTTCTTTAAGATATCAACAATAATTTCCTGTAGCATGACCGACTCTCTGGAACTGCGCAGCCTCCACAACCTAACTCTCTAGTCTTTAAAAGAAAATTAATTAAAAAAACTCCCCAAAACCGGCAGCTGCAGAAGTGCAGCTTTGGGTCCAAAACTGTCTAGCTAAGGGCAGTGTCTGGCTGTTGTCTCTCAGGAGAGGGTTTGATGGGGAACATTAGGATCCCTCCCCGTCTCCTCTCGCTCTGTATAAAGGCCAAACAACAATGCGAACGCCACCGTGCTGTAACTTCGGTGCGTATCTATGCGCGTGTCACTGGGTGTGCCAAATACTTTGTCTGTGATTAATAGCATTTCTTGCATAGAAACTTCTACGAATCTTGGCTTCATTCTTGATTTTTAAACTGATAAATTCTTACACAGGCATTAAAAAAAAAATCAGTGTGAATACTATTGTTGGGATTTTTTTCTTCTTCCTAGTATCTGTTTTTTATTCATTAATGTGTTGCAACATCCAAAAATGTAATGAGTGATTCACAGAAGGGGAAGAGGAAAAAATACAGCTTTTTAATGAGCCAACCATAAAGTGTTCCAGTTAAGAAACCACTGACTATATAAAACCCACCCAGTCTTTGGTTTTATGTTCCTTCTGGGTGTATTTGCAACATAGTTTCACTTGGTATATACTTCTATTCATTCATGTGCCCGATTTTTTTTTTTTTATTTAATTTGTCTTGTATCAAGGGTTACAACATTGCAACATCAAAAAGGAAAACCACAGAACAACATGTTTACAAATAGCTCTGAATTTTTTTTTGTCTCTGTGTAAGAAAGGAAAGAGTAAAGGCTAGGTTTACAACTACTGGCATAGTAATTGTTTCAGGTCAAGCTTGTATTCTTAAAAACTGTCCTTGCAAGGACTCAAGAGAAAATATATATACGTATAACCATCCTGTTAACACAACACAGGTCTGAAGGAGTGAACTAGTCGGGGATCTGAAGCATGTGGGATGATGTTCTGTGCTATTCTACTTCAAGACTCCAAACTGACTTTCTGGAAATACCGCTTTTTATTCTTGGCAAACCTAAACTTTCATTCATATGTTTTTGAGTTTCAGAAGTATTTATCAATGTTACTTCATGCTTTGTATCCCCTCACCTTTGTGTCTTTCTTGCACAATAGAGGGAAATGAGTATTTGCTCAAAGGCTTTGTTGTCAGTGCAAATCCCTAGAAATAAACAGGCGACCTAATACTTGTCTTTCAAACCAACTGTACACCCAAGTGATCATTTGCTTTGTAAACTTAAGGGTCTTGTGTAATCTTACTGCAGTCAGGCTTGTATAGCATTGTCTGTTATTGTGTATTATATTAAAGGAATTCTCAGGGCTGGTACACATACGGTGTGAGAATTTTGGATAAAAACGTGACATTGCTAAGCCCTTGCTGGTTCTCTTGGGATATCCAGTAATTATTACCAGACAGAAATTAGTTCATTTTAGCTTTGTTTGTTGCAAGTAGGTTAGAATGAGGTGTTCTGTACATAAAATAGTGTTGCCTTCAGACTGCAAAGCTCTATTTGGGCCTTAATTAGAATGATACTGTCTTCTCCTGTGTTTTAGAAACTGTTTCTGCCTTTTCAAGCACTAAGCTCTTCTAGATTTAAAAAAAAAATCCGCATAGAGTTACCAATTTGGAAGTATAAAATACATTTCTCTGTTTATTTCCTTCTGATTAGTTGCCTTAGTTGTTGTAGGATCCCTGCTAGAACAGTATCTAGAGATGATAGTCAAAGATATAAGGAATGGTGGCCTTTTTGCATCAGCGTAGTAACTCTGAATGAAGAACTGGAGAGTAGCAAATTATATAAATGAGTTGGATTTCAGGATGCAGCCCATCTGTCTGACTGTCATTAGTAATAATGCATATTAGGTAAGGCACAAATGATTTCTCCTATTTGTCACCTGAGAAAACTGGGTAACGTTGCATGTATTTTGCAAATATTTGCAGATCACGGTTTAATTATTTTTGTTTCGTGATTTTTGTGAGGTCTAAAGATCACTGAGAAAAGAAGTGTAGGATATGAATTTGTCCTTTATTTTAATTTCTTTGTATGACCTTCTGTAAAGCTGTGAGTTTACAAGTGTGACTTCTGTCACGCCTACAGGCGGGGATACTTACAGGATGTTAAATGACTTTCTGTGCACTTTCCAAAACAAATGGGCAAGCAGCGTGCAGAGGGGGGGCAGAACAAAAACTAGCACAGGTCAGAAAGCAACGGGTTAAGCAGCACCTTTGTCCCTCCTCTTTGCCTGAAGCAGCCCCAAGTAATGTGTCTGTTCTGAGTGACTATCGTGCAGTCCTGTGAGTCCTAGGGTCAAAATTTGCCTGAGTGCTGGCCCAGTCCAGTAGTTCATTACCACCCACAGAAGGAGGTCCGATGTCCTTGGCTGGCAGTCTGAGCTGGTTCAAGAGCAGCCAGTGTTTCCCACCAACCCCAATCAGTTTTCTCACACAGTAATTCATTTCATAGGATCACAATAGAAGGTTTAACAGGTACCACATGGACCAGAACCAGTGCAAGGAGAGGAGAGGGAGACAAAAGTTTGGTTTGGGTTGGTAGAGAAGTACCAGAGAGAAGCTGGAGCCTGCAGCTTCTGTCTGAGAGTAGATCCTCTGTCAGAGCTGTATCTACTACCTGGATTTTTGCAATTCCTTCCGGTAAGGCACAGCTTGTCAGTAGAAAGGAGAATATACCTAGATGTTAAACCATTCTGAGACATACTGAGGAGCATTACTTCTCAATAAAGGCAAACCTGTAACAAAAGGAGGAAGGAAGGAACTCGAAAGAGCAAAGAAAAGTGACTATATAAGTAGATTTTCCTAGAGGCTTGTCATCACTGGGATGTGACCTAGGAATACCTTAGAGATGATCCAAGAAGGGTTTGTGCAAGGCTGTACAAGGTCAGGGGTTTGCAGCTATGTGGGATGTTGCTGTGCAGCCACCTGACGAAATCTGCCTTCACTAGGAAAACTGGAGGCAACGTTGGGAGCGTAAAATCAATTAGGTTAAAGCTGCCTGGTGCTCAGTTTTGAATGCATTTAATTTCAGACACCTCTCTTGCCCCTTCTGGTACCAAGGCATAATTTCTGGAGGCTTGTGCAACCACAGAGTTGAGAAATACTTCTTGTGTATTTTGAAAGAAGACGACATTTACTATCTGAAGGATTCCACATAAGCACAGGATAGCCAAGATACCTTCCCCCTCAACTTTTGAAAAGCATAGTGTCCTTTTCATATGTGCTTTTTCTTCTACCACCTTTCCTTTCCTACAATTCAACCGAAGTTCAGAAGACTGGCACAGTGAAAAGTAGACTGTTTTCTCTGAAATTCATTGTGCTCTACTTTCAGCGTGTATTTAGCAGGCACTAAAACAACACTGAACCACACCTTTAAATTGCAAATTAAGAACTGATAGCTGCATGGCCTGCACTGCAGGTACCCGAAACCCTGGGCTCCATATTTCTTCCTTGAGATGTTTTTTTATAAAATTTTCTGGAAATGCAAGTTTGTACATGGGAAACAGTTGTCCTAAAAATATCAGAAGTATATGGTCTTAATTTGTGATCCAGTGACACAGTGATAAGAATTCTTGTGTATCTAATGTCCTAGAAGAGACTTCTTTTGGGAATGGGAGTAAGTTACCATATAATTTCCTGCTGCAATTTCTCTATGTGGAAATATTTAGGTCATTATGCATCTGGCAGCATTAGAAACCCACAATAGTGTCAGTTTGTGTTTTATGTGGCACCTACCACAGCAGGAGGTGCTGGTCCACAAACCCAAAGCACCAGGGCAGTAAAACCATGATAGAGGTATATTATATATGTATTTACTATATTAAAGTGTGGTAGCAGTGCTACTAGTACTTCTTGGTGTCTTGGGTGAAAGCCTGGTTCAAGTGTTGTCCCTCCATACACATACACCGTATGTGTATGGAAGGACATCCATTGCTCAGGTGTTCTTTCCTGCCATGCTTGTGAACGGGATTATTAGAATTACCTTCCTACAGAGATGCCTGAGATTAAATATTCTGCAAAGCTTGAGATACTGGGGTCCTACAAAAATAAATGCAAAACAGAAGTTCCTTAAATCGGATTTTTATCCGGTCTTGAGACAGAGTTTGATGAGGCCCCAAGCCTGTGTGATCCTGAGCTGGAGCAGGGTGGTGGGATCTCCTCTTGCAATAGTGGAAAGGAGTTGGCATCTTGGGCTGCTTTAGGAGTGGTACCACAGGGTCTCACATAAATGGGGGCTTGGTAGGGCTGCTCATTTGGTGAACTTAAGCATAATATAGCAGAAAAATAAAAACCAAAGGGCTTTTACAATTAATTTTTGTGCTCCCGTCAATACAAAACAGCATTTTCTCCTCCTCAACCCCCATGCAAAAGTGAAAGCTGAGCACAGTCACAAACCTCCCTCTTGTTTTTATGGGACTAAAATACAGTAATTTCTTGGATGTCGGAGGAGATCGGTTCCAGAAAGATGCCGCAATAACTGAAATTCGCAAAGTATCGGTAAATATGGTAAAGCTGGGGAAAAACTCCCGTGATGTATTGAAGCCTGGAATGGTGAACCATGAAGTAGTGAGGGATTACTGTATGTGTCTTTCATGTGGGGCAGGATACCTCCAGGGCACATCATTCTGGTCTGTCCTCTCATGGCTTTGAGAGTCTTGTGCTGCCCTTTGTGCAGTAGTGCTGATGTGGTCCACTCCTGTGACTCCTGGCAAGACATCCCATCCCATCCCATCCCATCCCATCCCATCCCATCCCATCCCATCCCATCCCATCCCATCCCATCCCATCCCGTCTCCTCCCATCCCATCCTTGCAGACCTGTAGCTTACAAAGCGAGTTACAAAGGAGGGCAGCGACTACCAAACCAGGTTATAAAAAGAGAAGCAACTTGCTTGGGGTGATGCTTGAGGCCAGCAGAAGTGAGAGCCACATCCAAATCTCTGCTCCCCCAAGCCCACTTGGCTGTACTGCTGCCCTTGGGGTGTGATTTGGAATGTGTTTCTCTGGGAGCTGGGGCCAGCAGCAATGTGAAAATTGTACTATGCATTACTTATTTATTTATTTGTGCAGTCTTAACTTGTCTGCTAGTGGGTTCTACCCTCTGCCACGCTGTGCGGCTGCACAAATATTTGCTCTGGGAAGCAGCGAGGGGAGTAGCTCAGTGTGAGGAATATGAGGCTGGGATGGAGCGGAGGGCTAAAGCTGTTTAAATTGGCTTGAGCTGTGCCATTGGTCAGTGTCTAGCTATGTCTTTTGGGCAAACAGTGATCTAAGTTTTGTGGAAATACTCATCCCAGCAATGGGCAAGGTCAGTTATTCTTCAAGCCAAAATTAAAATTAGCAAGAAACCTGATACGGTTCCAGGGGTGAACATCCACCTGCATTCTCTCTTGCTAAATATGTTTATATTTTACATACACTTAAAAAAAGTTACTGCTTCCAGATATAGCTTAGAAACATGGAAATGTTTGCATAGCTTTTGCTCATACATCACTACAAAATGATTTTTCAATTTAGTTGATTGCCTGGATAAGACTGTCGTGTTTGTTTCCCTTCTAAAACATAACCACTAGACTCCCTTTAGTAATTAAAATGGTGCTCTCGCTGTGCCAGTGTTACAGTTCTTCCTAACTGCTCTGCATCTGGGTCAGGTTTTTTCCCATGATTTCCAAAGGGTTTGATAGCACAAGAAACAAATAGTTTTGGATGTAAGATTGGATTAGTCTTAAGTTGTTGGAGAGAAGGACTATACATCTGTTGCAAGAAGTGGAAAATTATAGAGACTGAAGTAACAACGCAGTGTTTCCTTGTTGTGGTCTTTTTTCAACTGAGAAATACAAATGAAGACATATTTTGATAAAGAGCTGTAGTGGAGACGCTTTAGTAGTGACTTAATTGATACCTTTAATCAGCACAGTACTTGTGGGACTACTGTTTAATTATTACTGGGAGCATTAATGACAGCTGTGCTTAAACATATTGGATTTATTTCAATGTGTTTGCTAGAAGTAGCTTCAGGTTTTTACTCGGGTCTTCTCTGCTCGGTGCAAGGTCATCTCTTGCTGCCTCCTTGCCTCCCAGCTCCTTGACCTGTAGTTACACCCTTCTCAATGTGCTGCATGGCCTTGGGTCCCTGTGCCATGCCTACCCTTGTGGCCAGCACGCTGCTGTGGACTTTGCCCTTCTGGGAATTTGTGGCAAACCAGTGCATGTGCCAGCCTGCAAACCTACTGTGTGCTTACCCTTCTCACTGAGGCAAAGTTGAAGCAACTCTGTCTGTGCTGTGTTTCTAAGATTACGTTTCTGTCAGGCTTTTCAGCATGCCTGATGAGTTCGGAGAGTCCATCTCAAGTGCTTACGATGCTGGGTGGCCGTTGTTAAGCACAAGGGTTTAAAGAACACGAAAAGCATATCAGACATTTCCTGGGTATCCCGAGCGCCCTGGCTCCAGCCTGACTGCCTGTCAGCGCTCCGGTGGATGTTGCGCTTTAACTAAATTTGCCTGAGCACTTTGGGCCCTCCCGAGTTTCACTTTCTTTTCAGGGGTTAGGCATTAGCAAGATGACATTGGTAGAAAACATCAGATAGATATACACAAAAACGTGTTTGTTTATGTAATTTAGGACGAGAGGACGTAGTCTTAAACTGTACCAGGGGAGGTTTAGGCTGGAGATAGGGAAGAATTTCTTCCAGAAAAAGTGATTAGATACTGGACNGGCAGGGGGGACGCGGCGCCCCGGGCTGCTGGCGGCGCTTGCTGTCGCCTGGACGAGCGGCGGCGCCCGGAGCAGCGCTCCGCAGCGCCTGGAGAGGACTGCGGGGACAGGGGAGCCTCTGGTAAAGCGCAGCACCGGGGAAAAAAAACCCCAAAATATACGTAAATTGGGGCCGTGAGTAAAGGGACGTTTCGGGGCAGCGGCGCCCCGAGCTGCCTGGAAGCCGAGCGTGTTGCTGTGGGCAGAGGCGCCCCGGCTGCCACCGCGCTGCTGTGAGCGGCGCGCTCCGCACGTAGGGCAGCTGGTTTGAAATTCTGCTGCATTTTATACTTTTGCAGTTTTGCTGCCTTCGCAGCGTGCGGAGGTGTCAGTGGGGCTGCCGGTGCTGTGCAGCGCACGGGGTCAGTTGGTGGCTGGCGTGGGGCAGAGCGGGGCACGGAGCGAGTCTGGCCAAGTGTGTTGGGCAGCGGCTTTGGAGCACCTTCCCTCCACTGCTGACAGCCCGGTGTGGTCCCGAGCGACTTTAAAATGTCAGGCTGGTCATTTCAGAGAGAGATCGCTCTCCGCGAACTTAGACTGAGGTTCTGTTTCTGCCCGAAGAGGCTCATTCGGCAGCAGCCGCCGCCGTGTCGTTTTAAAATAGAAGGAGTTAAGTTGTTACGTGGGCACCTTTTGCCCACCTTTTCCTGAAAATTATTAAGCAATGAAAGCAATAGGGATGGTGTACATGGCAGACCATTTAAAAAATGGGCTCACTGGTACTTTCAATGGGAGAAGAAAATCCCGGAGGTAATTGTGGTGTGTCAAATTGCTTCGTAAAATTTCAGTGGATGAAAAATACCTTGATTCTCCTTATTGTGCACTTCTGAACTCTAGCACAGTATTGTGAAAAGAATCAGTGTTTCCACCTTCTTTGTTGAACACGAATATTCTTTAAAAATTTTGTCCGAGCGTGTAACTTTGGACCGATATTTCAGGCTTTCACTTGAAAAATCAAATTCGGTATCTTCCTGCTAAAAATTAAATGACAGGGCAATTGAACTGTTGTGCACAGGGGAATGCACACTTTGCAGGTTCGTTTACTTTATCTGAGAAGTATAATGGAGTCTTTCTTAATCCTGTGATTGGTTGCAGGGGAAGTAGAGAGGGAGGCAAAAAAATGATCATGTTTTGGGTGAGGCTGTCTCTTGTCTTCAGCCTTTCCGGTGTTCACCCATATCTTCCTTCTACATCTTTCAGTAAGGTGTGTTTTCACCATCTTTTTATTTTAGATTTTGCATTTTGGCTTTCTAAAAGCAACGAGTTTTGCAAGGGTTTAGGCATTTTATTTGATGCATTGTTTCACATGGAAAAATCACAGAGGAAATCGACTTTGGTGCAGTGCTGAGTGTCCCCGTCTCTTATGTGGGAGACCATGGGTTCGATTCCCGCCAGGGAGGCAGTGGTGCTGTTTAAAAGTTGGACTCGATGATCCTTGTGGGTCTCTTCAAACCCAGAATATTCCGTGATTCTGTGAAATTACGAAACTACAGAAGATCCACTTGAAAAATAATTGTTTTGAGTTAGTGATAGTTTTTTCCTCAAAAATTCTTAAACGTGTTTGCACCTTTTTCCCATCATGACGTTTATTTTCATATCTCAGTGTTGNGTTGTTAAGCACAAGGGTTTAAAGAACACGAAAAGCATATCAGACATTTCCTGGGTATCCCGAGCGCCCTGGCTCCAGCCTGACTGCCTGTCAGCGCTCCGGTGGATGTTGCGCTTTAACTAAATTTGCCTGAGCACTTTGGGCCCTCCCGAGTTTCACTTTCTTTTCAGGGGTTAGGCATTAGCAAGATGACATTGGTAGAAAACATCAGATAGATATACACAAAAACGTGTTTGTTTATGTAATTTAGGACGAGAGGACGTAGTCTTAAACTGTACCAGGGGAGGTTTAGGCTGGAGATAGGGAAGAATTTCTTCCAGAAAAAGTGATTAGATACTGGACTGGTCTGCCCAGGGAAGTGGCGGAGTCGCCATCCCTGGAGATGTTTAAGGAACCACTGGCTGTGGCACTCAGTGCCACGGTCTAGTTGACAAGGTCAAAGGCACTCCGAGACTCAGTGATCTCGGAGGCCTTTTCCAACCTCATTGATTCTCAGATTCTGTGAAGGGGAGCGGGGTGGGGGGGGGAATGTTTCGTAAAGCTCCGAGCTGTGGGCGCTCCTGCTCGGCACTGCGCTCGGTCACGCTCCCCACACGAGGGGGAGGCCGCTCTGCCCGTTCCCCCCGCACCCATCCCNTGCTGTGAGCGGCGCGCTCCGCACGTAGGGCAGCTGGTTTGAAATTCTGCTGCATTTTATACTTTTGCAGTTTTGCTGCCTTCGCAGCGTGCGGAGGTGTCAGTGGGGCTGCCGGTGCTGTGCAGCGCACGGGGTCAGTTGGTGGCTGGCGTGGGGCAGAGCGGGGCACGGAGCGAGTCTGGCCAAGTGTGTTGGGCAGCGGCTTTGGAGCACCTTCCCTCCACTGCTGACAGCCCGGTGTGGTCCCGAGCGACTTTAAAATGTCAGGCTGGTCATTTCAGAGAGAGATCGCTCTCCGCGAACTTAGACTGAGGTTCTGTTTCTGCCCGAAGAGGCTCATTCGGCAGCAGCCGCCGCCGTGTCGTTTTAAAATAGAAGGAGTTAAGTTGTTACGTGGGCACCTTTTGCCCACCTTTTCCTGAAAATTATTAAGCAATGAAAGCAATAGGGATGGTGTACATGGCAGACCATTTAAAAAATGGGCTCACTGGTACTTTCAATGGGAGAAGAAAATCCCGGAGGTAATTGTGGTGTGTCAAATTGCTTCGTAAAATTTCAGTGGATGAAAAATACCTTGATTCTCCTTATTGTGCACTTCTGAACTCTAGCACAGTATTGTGAAAAGAATCAGTGTTTCCACCTTCTTTGTTGAACACGAATATTCTTTAAAAATTTTGTCCGAGCGTGTAACTTTGGACCGATATTTCAGGCTTTCACTTGAAAAATCAAATTCGGTATCTTCTTGCTAAAAATTAAATGACAGGGCAATTGAACTGTTGTGCACAGGGGAATGCACACTTTGCAGGTTCGTTTACTTTATCTGAGAAGTATAATGGAGTCTTTCTTAATCCTGTGATTGGTTGCAGGGGAAGTAGAGAGGGAGGCAAAAAAATGATCATGTTTTGGGTGAGGCTGTCTCTTGTCTTCAGCCTTTCCGGTGTTCACCCATATCTTCCTTCTACATCTTTCAGTAAGGTGTGTTTTCACCATCTTTTTATTTTAGATTTTGCATTTTGGCTTTCTAAAAGCAACGAGTTTTGCAAGGGTTTAGGCATTTTATTTGATGCATTGTTTCACATGGAAAAATCACAGAGGAAATCGACTTTGGTGCAGTGCTGAGTGTCCCCGTCTCTTATGTGGGAGACCATGGGTTCGATTCCCGCCAGGGAGGCAGTGGTGCTGTTTAAAAGTTGGACTCGATGATCCTTGTGGGTCTCTTCAAACCCAGAATATTCCGTGATTCTGTGAAATTACGAAACTACAGAAGATCCACTTGAAAAATAATTGTTTTGAGTTAGTGATAGTTTTTTCCTAAAAAATTCTTAAACGTGTTTGCACCTCTCTTTTTCCCATCATGACGTTTATTTTCATATCTCAGTGTTGTGTTCTTAGAAATGGCAGAACATGACTCCCCCTTTCTTCATCTCTTTTCTCACGTTCTTTGTTCTGCACCCGACCCTATTGAGTCATCCAGCCTTAAAAACTTTAGTTTTTAAGTCGGCTCCCAATCCACAGTTGCTTTTCTTGGGCAGAAGGCTTTTTGTGTGCCAAAAGGTAAGTAGCTGCTGCTGCTTTCTCTCGACCAGGGCTTCACAGATAAGCAGTTCCTCTTTGAAGGCAAAAGCTGCCATATTCAGGTTCTCTTGGTGCTGTGCAGGAACTTCGGTAGGATTGCAGAAACATCTGTGGTACAGTGGCAGAGACAGAAAAAAGTGATTTGGAAGTCATCCAGGTCTTACAGATGACAGCTTGGACAGGTCTTCTAGAAGGCAGAGAAGTCGATTAGAAGGTACAGAGAAATGGTGTCCCGTTTTGTTGATTTGTATCCCTGTGTGTGTCTCTAAAAAAAAAAAATTAAAAAAATTTTCCTCCTCACACACCCTAATCTTTCAGTTTGAATTGAGTTTGTGGTTGTTGAGAGATGAGCCATGGGAGTGGTATCATTAGATGGCAGTTAGCTTGAACATTATTTCCAGCTCCGTGCTTTTACAGAAGAGTCTGTTTTCTAATGCGGTCTTTTTTTCATCTGTTGAATATTAGAATTGTCAAGTCTTGGCACTCAAATGAGAAAAAAAATGAAGTAAACGTCCAGATTTGAAGAATGTTGTTGGCCTGGTGTAGCCTGATATTTTGGTATTGCTGCAAACTTGTACTCCAGTCGTGTGCATTACTTTGAACAATTTATGTATTTAAAAACCAAAAAACACCAGATGTACGAAGGTACCCTTTTCTTTCTTTCAGTGCAGACATATTCCGGGGAGTGAACTATGGTGGGACTGTGTTCAGTGAGCTGATAGAAAAGACTATTTAAGAAAAATGGAGGATTTCTCTCTGTATCAGAGGAGAAGCTTTAATTTCCAAAAGAGCTTTCACTTCATGGAACCATTAGAAAAAATGTCTCAGCTTTCACTTGCAGATTTTGTTGTTTTCACCAACAGTTTTGGTGGCTTGCTGGAGTTTTGTTGGTTGTGTGAGGAGGAGCAAGGACTTTCCCCCATGAGCGTGATTCAGCACAGGAGTGGCAAGAGGTGGAGTTCACCTTTCCAGCCTTCCTCACAATCTGTACCATAAGTGCTGAAACTTTGCTACCATATGCCAATGATTTATTGTGCTTATCATTTTAATGCCACTGATCTGTTTTAGAGATTAGTTGCTTCCTTAAATCTTACTTAAATGTTTCTTCACAGATAAAGTAGTTGACAGAGACTATACATACTGAAATTATAAGTCTTTCTTATCATAATTCTGCAGCAGCCATATGAAAAGCTCTAGACATTTTCACTTTCCTGACCTGATGTGGCTAATCTATGTAGAGATAAAAACGACTTATTCTTCAGTATGGGCATGTCCTGCATCAAAGCTTCCCACTCTGCCAGTGTTTGTGCTGAAAGGATCCCATGAGATAGGGACTGAAGGTTATGCATTCCTACCTGGATGTGCCTTCACTACCTGCCTGCTGTCTTCAGAGGGCTGTAGCTCTGGTCATTTATTTGTCCTTAAGGAGATCACTCGTCTTGGGTCACATGTGACTTGTACTAGGTGCAGGCTTCAGTGTGAAACTGATAGTAGTTTTGTTAGGTTGGAAAGAAACTCCAGTTCTTCAATTTGCATGTAAAGAATGCTTCTCTCTGTATTGGAGGAAAGGATATTATGGTTAAGATAATTTTCTAGGACTAGGACTGCCAAATACATAGGGTGGAAACTGTGGGAAAGAGTTGGTTTTAGAGGGATTGAATGTCACTCTCTACTTCTATAATTAGACATTTTAGTCTATTTCTAGAAGACCCTATATTTAACTCATCATCAACATTTCTGTGTGAATATACCAAATACATTTTTTATTTTGAGAGGAATGCTCTGCACTTCTTGAATGTTACCATTAATGTACTGACAATCTCGTTGCTTCGTTTGTGAGCTCCTTCCACATTCACGTCGCCTTCTTGCAACAGTAGTGGTTTGACTTCGTAAATGGGCTTAGTATAAATGTCATCCCGTGCAACAATGACTTTCAGAATTGGAAGAAAGTGGTACACTCGATTGATTTAAATTGTTGTCTGCTGTTGAGAGAAGGGAACACATTTATATATTGTGATTAATGGATATTGGTTTGTCACAGTGTATGTTCTTCTAGGGTTACTTGTGTTTCTCGTGAGGTCTTTTGGCAGAATTAATGAAGCTGACAGGTTAGAAGAAAACTACCTTGCTTTTCTGGTCTTCATATCAGGTCACTTCTGCTGTTCTCCACTTCCTGGCAAACTCAATGTTTATTCAGTTTTATGTTGCAGCTGGGGAAAGAAGCAGCAAAATACGATTGTGAAACTGCAGTTACAATTTGTGATACCCAGAGCTGACCACTGTCAGAAAAATTAATGTTTAACCTGCTCTTTCAACCAGACTCAATTTCAAGTTAAAAGCAAGTTGACAAGAATACTATTAGTTTTCTCCTCTTTGTGCGTGCTATGTGTGCTGCACTACGTAATTTTGAAGCTAATGAGAAGAGTGTCCCAAGGATGTGGTGACAGGCTTTGTTCTTAGTGGAGGCTGTCTTTCCAACCAGAAGACGACCCTCTTAGGAACAACTTGCATGAAAACTGTGCCTTGAAAGCACAAGGGCTTGCATATTGTGTGCTGAAGACCAAATTTGCCTGATTCCTGATGTTGCCCTCAGACAAGGTGTTTACATTATCCACTTCCATTCTCTTGGTACCTTTGCTGTTCTGTGCTGTTATTCCTCTCTTTCTCTGGAGCCTCTGTAAACTACCTTACTCTTTGTAGCTATTCAAGCTTTGTCACAATGGCTGTAAATTAAGCATGCAAATGAGAGTATTAGCTATCAAGAAAATAATTATGAAGCTTATATGCTGCAGAGGACAAAGGGTGGCAAACTGCACACATTGTAAGAACTCACTTCCGTATCTCCAGACCAGCTTGTCGAGGGCTCTGTGGGCTCAGCAAAGGGCTCCAGGTGCCCTTGGTGGTGTGCTGCTGAGAGGCCATCTTGTTGTTTGGCGTGTTTTTAAAAACCAACCAACATATATTTATTTCGAAAAGAGATATAAAGGAACTGTAGAGAGGAAGTGTCTATTTGGGGGCTTTTTTTCTTTACCCAAAAAGTGGTTTAGACATATGAATGAAAATGAAACCTTGTGGAGAAACAGTCTGAAGTTTGACTGCTGAGGATGGCTTGTGGCCTTTTAAAAAATGCTGATCCTTTTCCGTAGAAAAAAATATTAGTTAAAATATTGAAATAAGTTGCTTTTGAAGCAATTAAGTGAAATACAGATATAGTTTGCTCGAAGGGGCCTTAAACTGAGCAACCTGATCCAGTTGAGGATGTCTGCTCACAGAAGGCGAGGGTGGACTAGGTGATCTTTAAAGGTCCCTTCCAACCAAAACTGCTCTATAATTCTATGATTCTTATATAGAAAGCCATTAATTTAGGCCATTTAAAGGTGGACTGTGGAGGGATTCCCTGAGAAAAAGCCAAGAAGAAAGTTGCTGTTAGTAGAATATTTTCCTAAATGTGCACTTCTGAAATACATATGTCTGATTATGAATGCTTGATGTAATGCAACATTCTACCATTTGCTTTTATGAAAAGCGAATTGTGTCTTAAAGTGGTCCTTTAAATGAGCTGTATTAAATGTTTTTTCAGTGGTAATGGACTAGAAATAATTCTCAGCAGTAAGAAATATTGGGAAACTTTTGCTAAACTACAAGAGCTTGGACTTGCAAATGTTTTGTTTCACAGTAACAGAGATATTTGCAGAAAAGGTTTAATGTTCTTGTAGCCACATGGTTAGAAAGGGTACATTTTGTGTCTAGATTCTGATGTTTGTAATGTTCAAAGCTTCTTTTACAGGTGCTCTGTTTTCAGGTGGGTTTAGGAAGCATTTTGGTAATTTGTAATTCATAAACAGAAAAGCTGTGATGACATTTATTGATGTATGGTGATTTGAAATGTGTGCATTTGAGGGTGGCAGTTATTACTGTATCTATCAGTATCAGTTATTACTGTAGCTGTTACTCTATTACCAGCAAATAACTAGACGGGTAAAATAACTGCTGCACTGAGAGAACAAAACCAGAACCACTGATGCAGACATGCACAGATGCAACATGGCAGGGGAAAAAAGAAATACAGTAATCCCTCCCTACTTCGCGGTTCACCATTCGTGGTTTCAAAACATTGCAGGTTCTTTTCCCCCTGGCTTTGCTGTGTTTACTATATTTACCCTATTTGCCACTACTTTGTGGATTTCGCTTGTTGCGGCATCTTTCTGGAACCAACCTCCCACAAAATTCGAGGGATGACTGTAATAAAAAAAAATAGTGGAAAGTTTTGTTGAGTTCATTTTTGCTGCCTTACGTGCGGATATTGAGATGGGATGTAATCTCCACTGTGGGGAGAAAGCAGCTTGCTTTCTGATGGAAGCTGCCTTGGGAGAACCTGTTACACTGTCATAAACAAGCCTGGTATTTACTAACTAGGTGGGAGAATGGTGCCAGTCCTGGCTCTGGTATCTTCACACACCATGTGCTTACAGGGCTTACATGCGCACTGAAGGTTTTTCAGCCTCACAGCAGCTGCTCGTTTTTGCTCCTAGGTGAAGGCAGGGTGTGTAACCTCCCCCATGGCTTGGTGGCACATCCTATTAAACCCACACAGCAGTGGTTTATGTGGATGTGCCCTGAAGCACAGAAGGGAGTTTTGGGCCAAGCAAGTTTTACTTGGATAGTGAGCTTGGAGGTGATGGGCTGTAAATCCGTAAATAGCTCATTTGGCATCTGCCCAGGTCCTTAACTTGCCCTTAGGTAAGATTCAACAGTAAGCTACAGTAGTTGATGTAAAATTGCAATTTCGATACTGGAAATATGTCTTCGTGAGCATACAAACTTGCACCAGTCTAGCCTAATTTAAAATGTGACTTTAGTGGCACAGTCAGAGGTGGACATGATCATTCCTTGGCAGAAGAGCTCATCTAGCTACCTCGGTGCTGCTTGAGTGCCACCCTCATGTTTCCTCACTGACAGCGTGGGTTGTTTCCTAGTGCTTTATTGCCCTCCCCTGCTATCTCCAGTGCAAACTGTTTGTGTGAGCAACCCCTTCCTTATCTGGTTCAGCCATGATGAGCCCAGTTGGCAGGTCAGGTCTCCACACCACATGAAGTTGCTGGGCTGGTTGACTGAACCAGGTTAGGGATTGAGTTTGGAGTGGTGGAGCTGTGGAGATTGTAAGAGCAGGGGGTGAGAAATTAGGGGGAGGATGAAATAGCACAGTTGTCCTTGGAAGAGGACCATTTTCCATGGCCAAACCTTCAACAAAGTGATAATTATAATGATTTACTACATCTACACGTCACATCAAAACTCTGTTAAAACCTTGTTTTCCAAATCAATTGTCTGAAAACCACAGGTTTATACTTCTGATGAGAGGAGGACTGTGTTAGCTAATAGATTAGGTATTGCCCAAAATTACGTAGAGGCATGAGTCTCGGTAATGTGAAATGGGAGGAAAGGGTGTTTGCGTGTTAGAGCCCACGTGTGAATAAAAACTTTTGGCGGAGGGAGAAGCTTGAGCTTTTTGGGGTCTTTTTCCTTCTGGGAGAAGACAGGGAAGGAAATACAGGGATGAGAATGCTGCAGTTTTGAAAGAATGTCCACTTCTTGCTTTGTTTAAAAATATTCTAGTTATTCCTGTCTGCCAAATCAAGTCATTGAAATGAAATTATGACCTTTGCTCTGTGCCTGAAACAATTGAGGAAAGCAGGTGTTTGAAAGGCTTAAACCTCTTACCTTGGCTAGAAAGTGTTCAGATGAAGCTGAAGTTCTAAGGATGCCATATTCTTGCAGAGACTAAAATTGTAAGAATGAGGAAGAATTTTACAAGTTGATTATGGTTAGTTGCCATGAGCATTGCTGTAATAAATTATTAACTGATTGCACTGTACTGCCTTGTAGTGCAAACAGAGTAGCTGGTTATTGTGCTCTGCTTGGTAAGTCAACACTGTAAAAAATTCCTCAGTTATCTGGAAAATGTCTTCTTTGGGCTGGTTATTAAAGGGACACAGTAGAATTCAAAATCATGTTCCCCTCTGTGGAAGCTGGTTAAAACAAACAGCAGTCCGTGAAGGCAGTTTCATTCTTATCTGAGGAGCCTGGTTAGTAGTTGTTGGTGAGTTCGGTTTCACTGATGCTGCTCTCTTTTCATACTGCTTTGGTGAGGTGTGCTTCCTCCTGCCTCCCCAAAAAGCACACCTGTGAGTGAGGCAGTGACGCTACTAGTTGCAGAGACATGAGGCAAGTTGACTCATAGCTGTTCTTCAGGAAAAGCAGTTTTGTGGAGACCACTCACTCCTGAGTTAGCTGTGACTGAGTCAGAGGCGCAAGTGCAGGGGCAGGCTGTTCAGAGCAGGCGGATGCCTTGCTGATACCATCCAGCAGCAGTCTGGAGGAATAAATTTTCAAATTTTGAGGAACTAAGACATCCTGATTTTTGTTTTGTTTTTATAGATACAAATACCACAAAATTTACCTTTGTGCTTTTGCTTAAACTGTACAGAGCTGGAAAACTTAGGTGGTGTTAAGGTGCCTCAAAATCATTTATGAAAGAACATTCCCACCCTTATTCTAGCCCTATGCTTGTTACATTAAATTTCTGGCTAAGTTAATAATGTCTAATCAATATAATCGATATAATTGTGCTTGTAAATGTAACTTTGTGTGTGTGTTATGCTTAGAGTTGGTACAGTAGTGATATACCATGAAAATTAGTATGTATAAGAATTTTTAAATGTTTGCTGTGATAAAATCTGTTGTTCTGTAGCAGAACATAGATGAACTTTGAGGGTTAAAAAGAATTTCGATTGAGAGTAAACCGTTTCTGGACCAGTTACAGCATCTGCCACCCGGGTTTTCTCAGGAAAACACTGAATCCTGCCAGTACATGTTGCAAGATATGGCCAGCGTGACTTAAAAAAGTAAGAAATCTGCAGAATGCTGTTGGCTACATAGTACTGTTGGAGTATGAAATGGAAAATACATTTTTTTCAGTTCTCTTTTTGCCAATCCAGCAAAATTTAGTAAGGTTCAGATCATGCTGCAAGGCTTTTTTGTTGAAGAAGGCTTTTGAGCAAGCATTACTTTTTGTATTTTTTTGTTAATTTGTTGGCTGTTTGGGATTGCTTGAGTACTTGTCAAGGGTGGGACATGTATCTTAAGAGGATGTCACAAGTACTGCCAAAGTGAGTTTCCTCTTAGTGTCTGATGGGTCCTAGTTTAGGGCTTTTGTTCTGACTTTCAAGGCATGGAGGGGTCAAGCTCCCAGTGACATGCAGGGATGTGACCTTGTCTTTTGAAGCAGCAGACAGCTGAGGTTCTGTGGAATAACCCAGGTGGTCACAGAGCTCAGATGGAAGCATGTGAAAGCTGTGGACAAAGCGTGGTCTATCAGAGGAACCTACCTGCAGAAAAGGTTTCTAAGTTAAAAATGAGAATTTGGAGCTTGGTCATTTTAAGGAAATCGCAGACCTCTGACTTTGAGATGGCTGTTCTACTAACAGTGCCAGTCACCCTATGAAGGCATTTTTATTCTGAACTGTTCTGGGATGAGGATGGAAAGTGTGTTAGGATGGAGCACCTTACTTTCATGAAGGGCAAACATTCCAGAAACTCCACGAAATCCAGTGAGGTCTTTTTTACTGCTTTTAAGATTCTACAGAAAATGCTCATAGACTATAGCAGTACACGAGAGTGTTAAATCTGCTGTCTGCTGGTTGATACATTTCCCAATTTGATCATGCGAGCGACGTGTCTTCTGTTGCTTTAGTTGGCCTGCAGATAACAGCTCAATATTGGTTTTCATTGGTTTTATACCATCAGGTGTCCATTGGTGGAGGAAGGATATGAGGCCATCTTCATAATTTCTCATCCTACCTGAAAGTATAGCTTTTAGGCTGCCTCAGAGAAGATGTTTTCTGGCAGATGATATTATGGGGAAATCTATGACTGGGCACATTACTACTTGGAGACGAGGTGTGTATAGCACATTACTTCACATATAGGTACTATGGAAATTGTAGCTGCACTGGAGTTCCTGCTTTTCACTGAAGTTCTGCTTTATCTAGCAGTTGGTCTTTGTGCTTACCATGTTGCAAGATGCTTCTACTGCATTTCAATTTTGCAGTAGACTCATAGGTGTGTTGCTCTAGGTGTTAGTGTTGGAAAAGCCCTGCGAGCCATTTAACTTGTCCCCTTGTCTAGGGATGGTTCTAGAAAATGCTGGTGCTGTATTTTACAGTGGTTGGGGGGGGGGTTGTTTTTTTTGCTACTGGTTGTTCATTTCTGAAGATCTCAGGAAGAGATCTTAAAACTTGGTTTCTTGGTGATGTACGAGCCTGTTTGAGGAAGACCAGACTAAAACCTCCAGAGCTGGCTTGCCTGTTGTCTTAGGCTGTGCCAGATGAGAACATGCCACCAGTGTTTTATACTCTGCTTTGATGGCCTTTTGGGGCCACATTTCAATATGCTTGACCTGATTACTTTTTTATCCATCCAGCTGGCTTTCTCTGTGTGGGCTTAATTTACTTTTTTTTTTTTTTTTTTTTTTTTTTTTTTAAAAGGGTTTTAGGGGTTTTTT